>CANUEX010113357.1:0-35388 GCA_948099535.1 Jatropha multifida | reverse complement strand
TTTAGCTCTTTATCTACAAAATGTTGTATGTAGCCTTGTAATGCCTCTTTCAGCCTTTTTGCCTTGGATCTAGTTATTGGTCCCGTTGGGAAGGCGAAAGGGTCCTTAACTCCAGGCCCACACTCTATGCTCATATCACATAGGCTCCACTCCTGGTGTTGCCCTTCCATCCATTCATTTAAGTTTCAGCCTTGCGACCATACTCCTCCCGAAACCTAAAGACTTTGATTTCTCATAAGGTGTCGTTGGAGTCCTAAAAGCAACATTCGTCGATCCCTGGTCAGCATCGTTTATGGTTGAGATTAGGATGGTATCTAATCATCTTTGAGCCCCTAACTTTCATTCCTAATTAAAGAAAACATCCTTGGCAAATGCTTTCACGCTTGTTCATCTTTCATAAATCTAAGAATTTCACCTCTGACTATGAAATATGAATGCCCCCAACTATCCCTGTTAATCATTACTCCGATCCTGAAGGCCAACACAATAGGACCGAAATCCTATGATGGTATCCCATGCTAATGTATACAGAGCATGGGCTTGCTTTGAGCACCCTAATTTCTTCAAAGTAACAGCACCGGATGCATGACCCAGCCAATTAAGGCTAGGAGCACATCACCGGCAGAAGGGACAAGTCAATAGGTGCACATCGCGAGGCGGACCGATCAACCCAACCTAAGGTCCAACTATGATTTTTTAACTGCAACAACTTAAATATACGCTATTGGAGCTGGAATTACCGTAGGTGCTGGCACCAGACTTGCCCTCTAGTCATCCTCATTAAGGGATTTAGATTGTACTCATTCCAATTACCAGACTCATTGAGCCCGGTATTATTATTTATTATCACTACCTCCCTGTGTCAAGATTGGGTAATTTGCACGCCTGCTGTAACACCCATCGCCCAATCCCAGAGGACCAAATGATGAATGTCACATTCGGTGCCGAAGCACCGTGTTATCTTACTTATTAACTTTAGATCATATATATTAGAAGTGGCTAAGTTTTCATAAGGTGGCAAGCTATTATTATCATTTTTTTTAAAATAAGGTTCAAGGAATATTCCTATGAACATTTTTTTTAAAGAGCTTCCCTTAAAAGTCAACTTGCCACACAAGGAAAACATGTACACTTCCAATATTTATATATAGCTCCAATCCCCAATTTCTCCATCTCGATACAACAAATCACAAGCACTTCTAACTACTTATTCATTCACATATGGTCTATGATGATATTATATAATTCACTTTTGGAATTATTTATTGATAATCGCACACCATTAATTCACAAAGACAACGTTTCTTAACTAATCATATGTCTTATTAATACAACTCACTACTTACAACTTCAACACTTATTACATTATTCCTATGCATTCCATATTTACATCTCATTACGTATCCTACCCAAAAATAAGCTTTCTACTCTGATGCTACTCCTTTAGGTCTTTAGGTAGCATCCACCGCTCTTAACCTGCACGTGATGAAAATCAACGCGCTGAGTAAAAGACTCAGTGGTGCTAAACAATCATCAATAAAATAGAAAAGCATTGCCGAAGCAACAAATCCCATATATGTTTAAAATACTCAAATCAAATACATATTAAATATCAAAGGCGTACTGATTAAATTAGAACACTTCAAAAATCATATAGAAGTTCATAACAAATTTACAATCCAATGAAAATAAGTAAATTTCACAAATTCAAGCATATTTCTAATTTCTTATAACAATATAAGCTTACGTTCTCAGTTAAGGCTCATACATATACTGAAAGAAATATAAATACATTCTATTTCACTGAATTGTGGCTAATGGAAGCGCCACCACTTATCATTGAATTGTGGCTTGTGAAAGCGCCACCACTTATCACTGAATTGTGGCCTGTGAAAGCACCACCACTTCTCACTGAATTGTGGCCTGTGAAAGCACCACCACTTGTCACTGAATTGTGGCCTGTGAAAGTGCCACCACTTATAATAAGCTCATCCGTTTATTCAAAAGGGCTGATAACCCTAGCATATGATCATAGCTTTCACTTAATAGAATGGGCTGATAACCTGAGCATGCTCATCACTTAGAACAAATCTCATCTTGTCACATTTCAATCATGTATAGTAGAGCCCAAATCAAAATCATTCTTTTACAATAGCCTTATTACTTATACATAAATTCTTTGCAAAACATTTCATGACTTAACACTTACTATCTCAAAATTACTTCACTTACAACTTGCAAATGCTTATCAAATCTTCCTTATGTTCCAAATCAAAATCATATTTTCATTACACATACATATACATAGCTTTAAACATTTAAAGATTAATATTTCAAAAGGCAAAACATACCTTATTCACTATAGGAGGTTTGACCTCCTTATAAAATCAAAGGAGGAATGGTTTCCTCCATCAAAATCTTAATTACTATCTTAAAATCACCACTCAAAACTACTAAATTCATTACTTGAAACATTTACCCACTTTTACATGTTCAAAACCTTCTTTAAGTCTTGATAAAGTGCTTAAACATTAGAGTCCAAGGAAGAGGCTTTAAACATTATCAAATTGCTTATTAGTTAACTCATTTAAGTCAAAATCTAGCATAAAAATCAAAGAACACATAGTGTCCTTCACCTAGGCAAGGTTTGGCCACTCTTTGAATTCAATGAGGAAAATGTTTTCTTTTCAAATAACCACATTTACTTTAAGGAAAACCACTCAAGAACTGATAAGAACTCATTAATCACCAAAGAAATCAAAAGCAAGAAGCAAATCAATAGGGCTTCCTCTTGGAGAGGTTCAACCACTTTTGGTTGAAGGGGAGAGAGATGTTTTTCTTCCCATTTAATCATCCCTTCATGTTTAAAAATCATTGAAAATCACATATAAACAATCAAATGACCAATTCCCCAACTCAATTCACAAAATCATAAAAAATCATTCAAAACCTAAAATTTGAAAACTTAAAGAAATGAAAGGGAAAATGAAATATTAGTACACTAACCTCTTAATCAAGCTCAGAGAAGCTTAGAAAGCCTCAATCCCTAGCTTTCTCATTCCCTTTAGAAGAGGCTTCTCTTACTTCTTCAAAGTAAGAGAAATTTTCATCAAAATCAAAAATTGACACAAAGAATAGATGGAGCATGATTTAATACATCAATTAGAAGTCTAAAACTTGAATTTCACTTATTAATTCACAAAACTCAAAAATCACAATTTACTCTCTTTCATGGAAACTTCACATTCCAAGCTTAAAATCTCCAAATTCCTACTCCTTTTGCTTAATTCTCGAGGTTTAATTACTAATGTTTGGTTTAATCCATGAATTTTAGGCTAGTTTAGAGATAGAAGAATTGAAAGAAATGAAGAAGAAGGTGAAGAAGGAGTTGGCATGGAAGAGGGGATGGAGAAGATGAAGAAGCATGAGGTGTAATGAAGGAGGAGGTGGAGAAGATGGAGATGCATGAGGTGTAATGAAGGAGGAGGTGGCTTGATGTGTTGTCCTCCTTTAATCAAATGGTGGAAAGGATGGAGAAGGAGGAGGTGTAATGAAGGAGGAGGTGGCTTGATGTGTTGTCCACCTTTAGTCAAATTTGACTTCTTAAATTTTATGTCGATTGGATGGCTATGATCAAGTCAAGATATTCCCATCCAACGACTCTAAATATTCATAAAATAATCCTCCTCTAATTATTATTTAACTCCATAAATTAATAAAATTAACTCCAAAAAAATAATCCCTCAATTATTCCTTAATACACTACACTAGAAAATACTATTCATTAAATACCTTAGTTTCTCTGAAAATATTCATGAAATATTTTCTACCCACCTAAATTATGCAAACATGCTCCAAAAATATTAAATAAAATATTGGACATGCATAATAATTTTTCCGGACCGAAATAATACCAAGTCCCGGACCAATGGTAGTATTCATAGATCAGTAAATCACTATTACCTACATAAGAAAAGACACTGAAAAATCAGGCTGTTACACCTGTTGCCTTCCTTGGATGTGGTAGCTGTTTCCTAGGGTCCCTCTCCATAATCGAACCCTAATTCTCCATCACTCATCATGGTAGGCCTTTATCCTACCATCGAAAGTTGATAGGGAAGAAATTTGAATGATGGACTGCAGGCACGATGGCCGTGCAATCCGTCGAGTTATCATGAATCATTAGAGCAACGGATAGAGCTCGCGTTGACCTTTTATCTAATAAATGTATCCCCTCCAAAAGTCGGGGTTTGGTGCACATAATAGCTCTAGAATTACTATGGTTATTCGAGTAGCGGATACCATTAAACAAACTATAACTGATTTAATGAGCCATTTGCAGTTTCACAGTCTGAATTAGTTCATACTTACACATGCATGGCTTAATCTTTGAGACAAGCATATGATTACCGGCAGGATCAACTAGGCATGACCATGGTTCGGTTCCAAACCAAAATCGAACCAGAATCGAACCGACCAAAACCAAAATCGAACTGTGGTCAATGGTTCAAGCTTCTAAACCATAATCAAAATCGGCGATTTAAGGTTCGGTTTCAGTTCCTTATATTTAGGATTTGAAACCGGTGGTTCCGATTTGAAATCGTATATATATATATATATATATATCTATATGTATATTAAACTTCACACATGGTTTTTAATTGTGAAAATTAATTTTATTTTTCATCATCAAATGCAACAATTTTACCATCATCTTAAAATTTATTAGTATAAATATAACTTATAAATTATAAGTTGAAAAAGAGAAAAAAATTGCTCCTCATTTAAATATTTTTAATTTAAATCTTTTACCCTTTATAATATATGTTTTTACATATAAATTAGATAAGATTTATTTAAGATTTATTTTTAACTCTCAAATAAATTAAAAAGACATTTTTCTCCCTTACAACGGTCAAAAAACGACAATTCGGAGGGCATTTTTTGGAATAAAAAAATTTGTAGTTGTAATTTTTTAATAAATTTTAAAACAATTAATTTACTCTTTTAGTCCTTTTTATAATTCAATACTATCGTTTGTTTTTAATTTTCTTATTTAGCTAAAAAAACTTAAAAAGTTAAAAAAAAGTTATATAATTTCGGTTCTGAACTGGAACTGAACCAGAACCGGCGGTTTTAAAACCACCTAAAAGCTGTTCGGTTCCGGTTCCATTTTTTTTTAAATCGAAACCGGCGGTTTTAGAATCGCAGTCATGCCTTGGATCAACAAGGTAGCATTCCTTCGCAACGTCGGCGCTTGCACGAGCCCAATGTGCCTGCGGCGAGGTGGCATGAATAAGGCTCGAAATTGGTGTGTCCGTCGTTCTTAGAGACATTAATTTGGCCAATGGAGGGCATACATTCACACCCTCCGCCTGCATAACATTCTGCATCCGAAAGCATGAGCGGCCAATACATGGGCCACTGCAGTTGAGTCGACGTGCTTGGAACACAAATGCTTTTGCAAGGTTTGCCCCATGCACGCGAAATGCATGGGCTGAAATGAAAATGAACAATCTAAATTTTACTCCCATGGGTACACCCCATAGGAACCCATGCCTTTGCCTTGAGAAAAGAAATTAAAACTCCAGTCGAGACTGAGGTGGATGACGAGATCGACAATTCATTGCACCAGCAAGGATACTGCCGATCCAAACATCCAAACTATCCCTCATGTTCCCTTAATGTCCACTGAGCCACGCAAAACTTGATGAACGAGGACTCAATCAGCCGAGACCGAGAATCGCTACCACACCGAGTTAAGCCATAGCCCGCACCATAGAGCGTAGTTGAGAAATGCGTCTTGGGGGGAAGGGGGGAGGGTCCATCGAACTACATGCCCACACTCACCCATGCCCTTAACATTGACTGTGCCAGACCAAACCCAACACAATGACGACTCGATCAGCCAAGATTGAGAATCGGCGCCATCATGCACCTTTAAGAGCACTAGTGAGCAATGGGTATGGAACGGTCCATCGAGTGCCATGCCCACACTCACCTGCGCCTACAACATTGATTGTACGGGGCCAAACCCGATGCAATGGCGACTCGATCGGCCGAGACCGAGAATTAGCGCCATGCCAAGTCAAGCCCAACACGCACCGTCAATAGCGATGGTGAGCAATGGGCATGCCGTGCCCATTGCTCACCCACACTACTAACATTGACTGAGCGAGGCCAAACCCAACACAATGACGACTCGATCAGCCGAGATCGAGAATCAACAGAATGCCAAGTTAGGCCCAACACGCACCGTTAATAGCGCGGGTAAGGAATGGGCAGGGAGGGGGGGATGGGGGAGGGGATGGCATGCCTAGTGTGCCTTCCACTGCTCACATGTGTCATTGACATTGACAGAGCCAGACAAAACTAGGCTAACGATGACTCAATCAGGCAAGACCGAGAATCGGTGCCACACCAAGTTTTGCCTAACACGTAACGTCAAGGGCAGGGGTAAGTAATGGGGGGGCATGGGTTGGGCGAATGGCATGCCTAGGCACACTATTCACCCTCCCCATATATATAGAAAATAAAACAAACCTAGGTGTAGCATAAGGAAACATTGTTAAATCCCAACCGTCACTCCCCCATAAAATTTTATTCTGGGCACCTTTGGTTGTGAAATTTTAGGAGACATCATAAAAAAGGGTAAAGAATTGAATGGGGTACCCTTGGCCCTGAGATTCAGTTCGAAGGATGGTCAAATAAAAATTTTCATGAAAATGCCCCTAGAGGGGGTTAAAAATTCGTAAGAAACAAAAATATCACCCAAAGGCCATGATTTTTTATGGGTTACCCTAGAAAATATTTATGGAATTATTCAAGTGGTCTCCAGTCGAATGGTTTGTGGGAAAGGGGTGATTTTTGGGATGAAAATGCGCCCAAAGGGGGTAAAAAATTCATAAAAAATGAAATGTCATTCGATGGCCATGGTTTTCTGTGGGCAATGCTTAAATATCATTATGGAATTACTGTCGTGGCAACCCATTAACTGTTTGAATGAGAGCATGAGGAACAGACGTTTCATAGGTGGGACCCGAGCCAGGGTTTGAGATTTTTTTTGAATCATTTTGCATGTTCGGCATTAGTCCCCTTCATGTATGGGTGAAATCTGATGGCCTTGGCGATGCGTATGGCCCTGGATGCTCTAGCCAATAAGGGGCTTAGATCAATATGGATGCCTTCTATAGGTTCGAGAAATCCGAGCAGGAGTGTCGATCGGGCTTGAAAAGCCCTCGGTGCAGAGATAGTGAAGCCAGAGGGCCGTTTCATAGGTGGGGAATCGAGCCAAGGATTGTAGTTTTTTCAAATCATTTCGAATTTTTGGCATTAGTCCCCTTGATGTAGAGGTAACATCAACCACTAGTGTGAATTTGAAAGTCGCCGGGAGCTCAATGTGTTTGTGGGCTAGCTCAAGTTAGCTTGGATGGCCATGGCGAAGCAAATGGCCCGCGAGGCTCCAATGAATCGAGGGCCGGGATCGATATGGATGCCTTCTATAGGTCTGGAGAATGCGAGCCGGAGTGTCGATCGGGCTTGAAAAGCGCCCAATGTTGAGATATTGAAGCTGAATGGCCATTTCATAAACCGAGAATCTAGCTGAGAACTTTAGTCAATAAGCGCAAAATCTACCGATGGTGCAAATTTGAGGGCAAAAGCTCACAGTCGTCGGGGCCCGACTTGTTCGAGGGCTAACTCAAGTTAGCTTGGATAGCCTTAGTGATGCGAATGGCCCCGAATGGTTCGATTGATCGGGGGTTGAGATCAACATGGATGCCTTCTATAGGTTTGAGGAACTCGAGTCGGAGTGTCGGCCGAGCTTGAAAAGCCCTCGGTGCGAAGATATTGAAGCCGGAGGACTGTTTCATAGGCCAAAAACATCTACCAATGGGCCATTTCGAGGATCGATCTAGGGAATATAGTTTTTTCAAATCATTTTGGATTTTTAGCATTAGTCCCCTTTATGTATAGGTAACATCTACCAATGGTGAGAATTTGAGTGCAAAAGCTCATAGTCACCGGGAGCGCAACGTGTTCAGGGGCTAGCTCAAGTTTTCTTAGATGGCCTTGGCAAAGTGAATGGCTCGAAAGGCTCCAAAAAATCGAGGGCCGAGATTGATATGGATTCCTTCTACAGGTCCAGGGAACGCGAGCTGGATTGTCAGTTTGGCTTGAAAAGGCCCCGGTGCAGAGATATTGAAGTCAAATGGTCGTTCCATAGGCTGGGAACTGAACCAAGGATTGTAGTTCTTTTGAATCGTTTCACTTTTTTTGCATTAGTCCACTTCTTGTCGAGGCAACATTTACTAATGGTGCGAATTTGAGGGCAAAATCTCACAGTCGCTGGGAGGCCAATGTGTTCGGGGGCTAGCTCAAGTTACGTCGGATGGCCTTGATGAAGCGAATGCCCCGGGAGGCTCCGGCAAATCTAGGGCCAAAAATGATGTGGACACCTTCTATAGGTCTATGGAAACTGAGCCAGAGCGTCGACCAGGCTTGAAAAGCCAAAGGTGCGGAGATATTAAAGTCGAAAGGTTGTTTCATAGGTTGGGAATCGGGTTAGGGGCTGTAGTTTTTCTAATCATTTTAAATTTTTGGCATTAGTCCCCTTCATGTGTGGGTAACATCTATCAATGGTGCGAATTTGAGGGCAAAAGCTCAAAGTCGCCGGGAGCCCAACGTGTTTAATGGCTAGCTCAAGTTAGCTTGGTTGGCCTTGGCAAAGTGAATGGCCCCAGATGCTCCGGCTAATCAGGGACTGGGATCAGTAAGGATGCCTTTTATAGGTCTATGGAACCCAAGCCGGAGTGTCGACTGGGCTTGAAAAGCCCTCGGGGCAGAGATATTAAAGCCTGATGCCCATTTCATAGGTTGAGAACCGAGCCGAGGGCAGCAGTATTTTTCAATTATTTCGCTTTTTTAGCATTAGTCCCTCTCTTGTTGGGTAAACATCTACCAATGGTAACATCTACTAATGGATTTTTAGCATTAGTCCCCTTTATGTATAGGTAACATCTACTAATGGTGAGAATTTGAGTGCAAAAGCTCATAGTCACCGGGAGCCCGACGTGTTCTGGGGCTAGCTCAAGTTTTCTTAGATGGCCTTGGCAAAGCGAATGGCTCGGAAGGCTCCGACGAATCGAGGGCTGAGAATGATATGGATTCCTTCTACAGGTCCAGGGAACGCGAGTTGGATTGTCGGTCTGGCTTGAAAATCCCCTGGTGCAGAGATATTGAAGCCGAATGGCCGTTCCATAGGCTGGGAACTGAACCGAGGATTGTAGTTCTTTTGAAATATTTCACTTTTTTGGCATTAGTCCACTTCTTGTCGAGGCAACATCTACTAATGGTGCGAATTTGAGGGCAAAATCTCACAGTCGCTGGGAGGCCGATGTGTTCGGGGGCTAGCTCAAGTTACCTCGGATGGCCTTGATGAAGCGAATGCCCCGGGAGGCTCTGGCAAATCTAAGGCCAAAAATGATATGGACGCCTTCTATAGGTCTAGGGAAACTGAACCAGAGTGTCGACCAGGCTTGAAAAGCCAAAGGTGCGGAGATATTAAAGTCGGAATGTCGTTTCATAGGTCGGGAATCGGGTCAGGGGCTGTAGTTTTTTGAATCATTTTAAATTTTCGGCATTAGTCCCCTTCATGTGTGGGTAACATCTATCAATGGTGCGAATTTGAGGGCAAAAGCTCAAAGTCGCTGAGAGCCCAACGTGTTCAATGGCTAGCTCAAGTTAGCTTGGTTGGCCTTGGCAAAGTGAATGGCCCTAGATGCTCCGGCTAATTGGGGGCCGGGATCAGTAAGGATGCCTTTTATAGGTCTATGGAACCCAAGCCAGAGTGTCGACTGGGCTTGAAAAGCCCTCGGGGCAGAGATATTAGAGCCTGATGCCCATTTCATAGGCTGAGAACCGAGCCAGGGGCAACAGTATTTTTGAATTATTTCGCTTTTTCAGCATTAGTCCCTTTCTTGTTTGGGTAACATCTACCAATGGTGCGAATTTAAGGGCAAAAGCTCACATCGCCGGGAGCCCGACGTGTTTGGGGGCTAACTCAAGTTAGCTTGGATGACCTTACCAAAGCGAATGGCCAAGAGGCTCCGATAAATCAAGGGTCGGGATCAAAATGGATACCTTTTATAGGTCTGAAAACCCGAGCTAAATTGTCGACCGGGCTTGAAAACACCCCGGTGCGGAGATATTAAAGCCAAATGGTCGTTTCATAGGCTAGGAATCGAGCAGGGGACTGCAGTTTTTTCGAATCGTTTTGCTTTTTGGACATTAGTCCCCTTCTTGTCTGGGTAACATTTAGAAATGGTGTGAATTTGCGGCAAAAGCTCACAGTTGCCAGAAGCCTGACGTGGTCAGAGGCTAACTCAAGTTAGCTTGGATGGACTTGGCAAAGCGAATGGCCAAGATGGCTCCAGCAAATTGAGGGTCGAGATTGATGTGGATGCCTTCTATAGGTCCAGGGAACCCGAGCTGGAGTGTCGGCCGGGATTGAAAAGCCACTGGTGCAGAGATATTAAAGCGGGATGGGCGTTTCATTAGCCTAAGACCGAGGTAGGGACTACAGTTTTTTCAAACCATTTTGGATTTTTGACGTTAGTCCCCTTCATGTATGGGTAACATTTAGAAATGGCAAGAATTTGAGTGCAAAAGCTCACATTTGCCGGGAGCCTGACGTGTTCCGGGACTAGCTCAAGTTAGCTTGGATGGCCTGAGCGAAGCGAATGGCCCCGGATGGTCCAAGTAAGTGGCGGCCAGGATCAATATGGATGCCTTTTATAGGTCAGGGTAACCTGAGCCAAAGTGTCAGCAGGGTTTGAAAAGCCCCCGGTGCGGAGATATTGAAGCTGGAGGGCCGTTTCATAGGCCGAGAACTAAGCTGGGAACTACAGGTTTTTTGAATCATTTTTCATGTTTCGCATTTGCCCCCTTCATGTATGGGTGAAATCTACCAATGGTACGAATTTCAGAGCAAACCGTCACAGTTGCCAGGAGCCCGATGTGTTCGGGGGCTAGCTCAAGTGCTTGGATGGCCTTGGCGAAGCGAATGGCATGGATGATCCAGCTAATCAGGGGTCGAGATCGATATGGATGCCTTTTATAGGTCCGGGGAACCTAAGTTAGAGTGTCGACCGGGCTTGAAAATCGCCCGGTGTGGAGGTATTGAACCCGGAGGCTGGTTTCATAGGCCGAGAATCGAGATGGGGACTGCAGTTTTTTCAATTCATTTTGCATGTTTGGCATTTCTCCCCTTCATGTACAAGTGAAATCAACCAATGGTAAGAATTTGAGGGCAAAACCTCACAGTTGTCGGGAGCCCGACGTGTTCGGGGGCCAACTCAAGTGCTTGGATGGCCTTGGCGAAGTGAATGGCCGTCGATAATCTGGCTAATCAGGGGATAGGATCAATATGGATGCCTTCTATAGGTTTGGGAAACCTAAGTCGTTGTGTCAGCTAGTCTTGAAAAGCCCCCGGTGTGGAGATATTGAAGCCAAAGGGCAATTTCATAGGCCAGGAATTGAGCCGAGGACTTCAATTTTTTCAAATCATTTTCAATTTTCGACATTAGACCCCTTCATGTATGGGTAACATCTACCAATGGTGCAAATTTGAGGGCAAAAGCTCACAATTGCCGGGAGCCCGACGTGTTCAGGGGCTAGTTCAAGTTAGCTTGGATGGCCTTGGAGAAGTGAATGGCCCCAGATGCTTTGGCTAATCGAGGGCTGGGATCGATATGGACGCCTTTTATAGTTTTGGGGAACCTAAGCCAGAGTGTCAGCCGGGCTTGAAAAGCCCAATGCGGCAATATTGAAGTCAGAGGGTCATTTCAAAAGCTGGGAATTGAGCCGGGGACTGTAGTTTTTTCGAATCATTTTGTGTGTATGACATTTGTCCCCTTCATGTATGGGTGAAATCTACCAATGGTACGAATTTGAGAGCAAAACCTTGTAGTCGCCGGGAGCTTGACGTGTTCTAGGGTGAGCTTAAGTGCTTGGATGCCCTTCGCAAAGCGAATGGCCACGGATGATCCGGCTAATTGGTGACCGAGATCGAAATGGATGCCTTCTATAGGTCTGGGAACTCGAGTCGGTGTATCGACCGGATGGCCGTTTCATGGGTTGGGAATCGAGCCGAGGACTACAGTTTTTTAAATCATTTCAATTTTTTGGCAGTAGTCCCCTTCTTGTTGGGGTAAAATCTACCAATGGTACGAATTTGAGGGCAAAAGCTCATAGTTGTTGGGAGCCTGACGTGTTCGGGTGCTAGCTCAAGTTAAGCTTGGATGGCCTTGGCGAAGCGAATGGCCCCGGAGGCTTTAGCGAATTGAGGGCCGAGATCGATGTGGATACCTTCTATAGGTCCAGGGAACTCGAGCCGGAGTGTTAATGAGCTAGAAAGCCCTTGGTGCAGAGATAATGAAGTCGGATGGCCGTTTCATAGGCCGAGAACCTAGCAGGGGGCTGTAGTTTTTTTGAATCGTTTTGTATTTATGACATTACTTCCCTTCATGTACGGGTAACATCTATCAATGGTTGGCCTTGGCGAAGCGAATAGCCTCAGATCCTTCGTCTAATCGGGGGCCGATGTCAATATGGATGCCTTCTATGGGTTTTGGGAACCCAAATCAAAGTGTCGGTTTGGCTTGAAAAGCCCCCGGTGAAAAGATATTGAAATTGGATGGCCGTTTCATAGGCAGGGGATTGCAGTTTTTTTGAAACTTTTCGCTTCTTCGGCATTAGTCCCCTTTTTGTCTGAGTAACATTTACCAATGGTGTGAATTTGAGGGTAAAAGCTCATAGTCACCGGGAGCCTGACGTGTTTGGGGGCTAGCAAAAGTTAGCTTGGATGGCCTTACCGAAGCGAATGGCCCGAGAGGCTCTAGAGAATCGAGGATCGGGATCGATATGGATGCTTTTTATAAATCCAGGGATCTCGAGCAGGAGTGTCGACCGGGTGTGAGAAGCCATCGATGCAGAGATATTAAAGCCGAATAGCCATTTCATAGGTTGGGAACCGAGCTGGGGACTGCTGTTTTTTGAATCATTTCGCTTTTTCGGCATTAGTTTGCTTCTTGTTCGGGCAACATCTACCAATGGTGCAAATTTGAGGGCAAAACCTCACTGTCGACGAGAGCCTGACTTGTTCAGGGGCTAACTCAAGTTAGCGTGGTTGGCCTTGGTGAATTGAATGGCCCCGGATGCTTCGGCTAATCAGGGGTTGGGATCGATATGGACGCGTTCTATAGGTTTGGGGAACCTGAGCCGGAGTTTCGGTCGGGCTTGAAAAGCCCCCGGTGCGGAGATATTGAAGCCAAATGACCATTTCATAAGCCGGGAACCATGCCAGGGACTACAGTTTTTTCAAATCATTTCACTTTTTCAACATTAGTTCCCCTTCTTGTCTGGGTAACATCTAGAAATGGTGTGAATTTGAGGGCAAAAGCTCATAGTAGCCGACAGCCCGACGTGGTCGGGGGTTTGCTCGAGTTAGCTTGGATGGCCTTGGCGACGCAAATGGCGCAGAAGGCTCCAACAAATCGAGGGTTGGGATCAATATGGAAGCCTTCTATAGGTCTGGAGAACTCGAGCTGGAATTTCGGCCGGGCTTGAAAAATCCCGATGCTGAGATATTAAAGCGGGATGGTCGTTTCATAGGCCAAGAATAGAGGCGGTCACTGCAGTTTTTTCAAACCATTATGGATTTTCGGCGTTAGTCCCCTTCATGTATGGGTAACATCTATAAATGCTACGAATTTGAGGGCAAAAGCTCACATTCATTAGGAGCCCAAAGTGTTCTGGTGCTAACTCAAGTTAGCTTGAATGGCCTTGGCGAAGCGAATGGACCCAGATGCTCCGGCTAATCAGGGGTCAGGATTGGTATGGACGCCCTCTATAGGTTTCGAGAACCGGAGCTGGAGTGTCAATCGGGCTTGAAAAGCCCTACTGCAGAGATATTGAAGCCGGAGGGCCGTTTCATAAGCCGGGGAATGCAATTTTTTTGAATCATTTCGCATGCTTGACATTTGTCCCCTTCATGTATGGATGAAATCTACCAATGGTATGAATTTGAGAGCAGAACCTCGCAGTCGCTGGGAGCTTGACATGTTTTGTGGCTAGCTCAAGTGCTTGGATGCCCTTGGCGAAGCGAATGGCCATAGTTGATCTGGCTAATTAAGGGCCGGGATCAATATGGATGCCTTCTATAGGTTTAGGAACTCGAGTCGGAGTGTCAACCGGGTGGAAAAGCCCCCAGTCCGAAGATACTGAAGCCGAGTGGCTGTTTCATAGGTTGGGAATCAAATCGAGGACTGCAGTTTTTTGAATCATTTCAATTTTTTGGCATTAGTCCCCTTCTTGTTGGGGTAACATCTATCAATGGTTCAAATTTGAGGGCAAAAGCTCACGGTCGTCGAGAGCCCGACATGTCCGAGTGCTAACTCAAGTTAAGCTTGGATGGCCTTGGCGAAGTGAATGGCTCGGGAGGCTCCGGTAAATCGAGGGCCGAGATTGATGTGGATACCTTTTATAGGTCTAGGGAATTCGAGCCGGAGTGTCAACGGGGCTTAAAAGCCCTCGGTGCAGAGAGTTGAAGTCGGATGGCCATTTCATAGGCCAGGAACCTAGCTGGGGGCTGTAGTTTTTTCAAATCATTTTGGATTTTCGACATTACTTCCCTTCATGTACGGGTAACATCTATCAATGGTGCGAATTTGAGGGCAACAGCTTATAGTTGCCAGGAGCCCAACGTGTTCAAGTGCTAACTCAGGCTTTGGTTGGCCTTGGCGAAGCGAGTGGCCTTGGATCCTCCCGCTAGTTAGGGGCTGGGTTCGATATGGATGCCTTCTATAGGTTCGAGGAACCCGAACCAGAGTGTCAGTCGAGTTTGAAAAGCCCCCGATTTCGAGATATTGAAGTTGCATGGCCATTTCATAGGCTGAGGACTGTAGTTTTTTGAAACATTTTGATTTTTTGGCATTAGTCCCCTTTTTGTCTGGGTAACATTTACCAATGGTGTGAATTTTAGGGTAAAAGCTCATAGTCACCGGGAGCCCGATGTGTTCGAGGGCTAGCTCAAGTTAGCTTGGATGGCCTTGTCGAAGCGAATGGCTCAGGAGGCTCTGGAGAATCGAGGGCCGGGATCGATATGGATGCTTTCTATAGATCTGGGGAACTCGAGCGGAGTGTCGACTGGTTGTGAGAAGCCGCCAGTGCGGAGATATTGAAGCTGAATGGTCATTTCATAGGTCGGGAACCAAGCCGAGGACTACTATTTTTTTGAATCATTTTGCTTTTTTGGCATTATTTCACTTTTTGTCTAGGTAACATCTGCCATTGGTGCAAATTTGAGGGAAAAATCTCACAGTTGCCAGGAGCTCAATGTGTTTAGGGGCTAGCTCAAGTTAGCTTGGATGGCCTGGTAGGCTCTGGCAAAGCGAATGACCAGGATCGGCGGGATGCATTTTATAGGACCGACGAACTCGAGTTTGATTGTCTATTATGCTTGAAAAGCCCCTGGTGCGAAGATATTGAAGCCAGATGGTCGTTCATAGGCCGAGAACTAAGCCAAGGACTGTTGTTTTATTGAATCATTTTTGATTTTTGGCATTAGCCCCCTTCATGTATGGGTAACATCTATAAATGGTACAAATTTGAAGGCAAAAGCTCAAATTTGCAGGGAGCCTAATGTGTTCGAGGGCTAGGTGAAGTTGGCTTGGATGGCCTTGGCAAAGCGAATGGCCATGGATGCTTCGGCTAATCGGAGGCCGAGATAAGCATGGATGCCTTCTATATGTCCAGGGAACTCGATCTGAAGTGTCTGTCGGGCTTGAAAAGCCCCCGGTGCGGTGATATTGAAGCTAGAGGGTCGTTTCATAGGCTGGGAATCTAGTCGGGGACTATAGTTTTTTCGAATCGTTTTGCTTTTTCGACATTAGTCCCTTCTTGTCCGGGGTAACATCTACCAATGGTTCGAATTTCAGGGTAAAAGCTCATAGTCGCTTGGAGCCCGACTTGTTCAGGGGCTAGCTGAAGTTAAGCTTGGATGGCCTTAGCGAAGCGAATGGCCAAAGAGGCTCCAGTGAATCAAGGGTCAGGATCAATTGGGATGCCTTCTATAGGTTTGGAGAACCCAAGCTGAAGTGTCGGCCTAGCTTGAAAAGCCCCCTGCGTAGAGATATTGAAGTAAGATGGCCATTTCATAGGCCGAGAACCGAGCCGGGGGGTACGATTTTCTTTAATCATTTTGGATTTTTAGCATTAGTCCCATTCATATATGGGTAACATCTATCAATGGTGCAAATATGAGGACAAAAGCTCACAGTCGCTAGAGCCCGACTTGTTCAGGGGCTAACTCAAGTTAGCTTGGATGGCCTTAGCAAAGCAAATGGCCCCGGATGCTCCGGCTAATCGGGGTCCGAGATCAACATGGATGCCTTCTATAGGTTCGAGTAAATCGAGCTGGAGTGTCAGTTGGGCTTGAAATTTCCCCAATACGGAGGTATTGAAGTCGGAGGGCCATTTCATAGGTCGGGAATCTAGTCGGGGACTATAGTTTCTTCTGATCATTTTACGTGTTCGGCATTTGTCCCCTTAATGTATGGGTGAAATCTACCAATGGTATGAATTTGAGATCAAAACCTCACAGTCGCCGGGAGCCCGACGTGTTCGAGGCTAGCTCAAGTGCTTGGATGGCCTTGGCGAACCGAATGGCCACAGATGATCTATCTAATCAAGGGCCGGGATCAATATGGATGCCTTCTATAGGTTCGAGGAACCTATATAGGAGTGTCGGCCGGGCTGGAAAATCCCCCGGTGCAGAGATATTGAAGCTAAAGGGCGGTTTAATAGGTTGGGAACTGAGCTGGGCACTGCAGTTTTTTCAAATCACTTTGCGTGTTTGGCAATTGCCCTCTTTATGTATAGGTGAAATCTACCAATTGTAAGAATTTAAGAGCAAAACCTCATAGTCGCTGGGAGCTCGACGTGTTCGGGGGCTAGCTCAAGTGCTTGGATGGCCTTGGCGAAGCGAATGACCACGGATGGTCCAGCTAATCAGGGGCCGGGATCAATATGGATGCCTTCTATAGGTCTGGGGAACCTAAGTCAGAGTGTCATCCGGGCTTGAAAAGCCCCGGGTGCAGAGATATTAAAGCCGGAGGGCAGTTTCATATGCTGGGAACCAAGCCAGCGAATTCAGTTTTTTCAAATCATTTTAGATTTTTGGCATTAGTCCCCTTCATGTACGAGTAACATCTACCAATGGTGCAAATTTGAGGGCAAAAGCTCATAGTCATCGAGAGTCCGACGTGTTCGAGGGTTAGCTCAAGTTAGCTTGGATGGCCTTGGCGAAGCGAATGGCTCGGGTGGATACGACGAATTGAGGGCTGAGATTGATGTGGATGCCTTCTATAGTTTTGGGGAACGCGAGCCAGACTATTGGTCGAGCTTCAAAAGCCCCCGGTGGGGACATATTGAAGCCAGATGGCCATTTCAAAGGCCGAGGATCGAGCCGAGGATTATAGTTTTTTTGAATCATTTCACTTTTTTGGCATTAGTCCCCTTCTTATTGGGGTAACATTTGCCAATGGTACGAATTTGAGGGAAAAAGATCACAGTCACTGGGAGACCGACGTATTCGAGTGCTAGCTCAAGTTAAGCTTGGATGGCCTTGGCGAAGCGAATAGCCCAAGAGGCTTCGATGAATTGAGGGTCGGGATCAATGTGGATACCTTCTACACGTCCGAGGAACTTGAGCTGGAGTGTCGACCGTGCTTGAAAAGCCCTTAGAGGGGAAATATTTGTGTCGGATGGCCGTTTCATAAGCGAGGAACCTAAACGGGGGCTGTAGTTTTTTCGAATCATTTTGCTTTTTTGGCATTAGTCCCCTTCTTATTATTGTAACATCTTCCAAAGGTGCGAATTTGAGGGCAAAAGCTCACAGTCGCAGGGAGCCCAACGTGTTCTGGTGCTAGCTCAAGTTAGCTTGGATGGCCTTGGCGAAGCTAATGGCCTTGAAGGCTCTGGTGAATCGAGGGCTGGGATCGATGTGGATGCCTCCTATAGGTCCGGGGAACCCAAGCCGGAGTGTCAGCCGAGCCTAAAAAGCTGTCGGTGTAGAGATATTGAAGAGGGATGGTCCCGACAACTCGAGCTGCAGTGTCGATTAGGCTTGAAAAGCTCCCAGAGTGGAGATTTTGGTGCCGGATGGCCATTTCATATGTTGGGAACCTAACCGGGGGCTGCAGTTTTTTCAAATCATTTTGCTTTTTCGGCATTAGTCCCCTTCTTGTTGGGGTAACATCTTCCAATGGTGCGAATTTGAGGGCAAAAGCTCACAGTCGCAGGGAGCGCAACGTGTTCGGGTGTTAGCGAAAGTTAGTTTGGATGGCCTTGGCGAAGCGAATGGCCTAGAAGGCTCCAGTGAATTAAGGGCCGGGATCGATGTGGATGCCTCCTATAGGTCCGGGGAACCTGAGTTGGAGTGTCAGCCGGGCCTGAAAAGCACTCATTGTAGAGATAATGAAGACAGATGGCCATTTCATAGGCCAAGAACCGAACCGAGGACTGCAGGTTTTTGGAATTATTTTGAATTTTTGGCGTTAGTCCCCTTCATGTATGGGTAACAACTATAAATGCTACGAATTTTAGGGCAAAAGCTCACATTCACTGGGAGCCCGAAGTGTTCGGGGGCTAGCTCAAGTTAGCTTGAATGCCCTTGGCGAAGCGAATGGCCCTAGATGATCCGGCTAATCGAGAGCTAAGATCAGTATGGATGCCTTCTATAGGTTTGGGGAAGCCAAGCCGGAGTGTCAGTCAGGCTTGAAAAGCCCCGATTACATATTGAAGCAGGAGGGCGGTTTCATAAACCGGGAACCAAGCCGAGGACTATAGTGTTTTCAAACCGTTATGCGTGTTCGTCATTTGTCCCCTTCATGTATGGGTGAAATCTAACAATGGTACGAATTTGAGAGCAAAACCTCCCAATCGCCGGGAGCTTCACGTGTTCTAGAGCTAGCTCAAGTGCTTGAATTTCCTTGGCGAAGCGAATGGCCATGGATGATCCGGCTAATTGAGGGCCAGGATCGATATGGATGCCTTCTATAGATCTGGGGAACCTGAGTTAGAGTGTCAACAAGGTTGAAAAGCTCCTGGTGTAGAGATATTGAAGTCGGATGGCCGTTTCATAGGCTGGGAATCGAGCTGAGGACTATAGTTTTTTCAAATCATTTGAATTTTTTGGCATTAGTTGCCTTCTTGTTGGGGTAACATTTACCAATGGTGCGAATTTGAGGGCAAAAGCTCACAGTCGCCGAGAGCCCGACGTGTTCGGGTGCTAGCTCAAGTTAAACTTGGATGGCCTTAGCGAAGCAAATGGCCGGGGAGGGTCCGGCCAATCGAGGGCCGAGATTGATGTGGATACCTTCTATAGGTCTGAAGAACTCAAGCAGGAGTGTCAACGGGGCTTGAAAAGCCCTCAGTGCAGAGATATTGAAGCCGGATGGTCGAATCATAGGCTGAGGGCTGCAGTTTTTTCGAATCATTTTGGATTTTCGACATTACTCCCTTTCATGTAAGGGTAACATCTATCAATGGTGCAAATTTGAGGGCAAAAGCTCACAGTCGCCGTGAGCCCAACGTGTTCGAGGGCTAGCACAGGTTAAGCTTGGTTGGCCTTGCCGAAGCGAATCACCTCAGATCCTCTTGCTAATTTGGGGTCAGATTCGATATGGATGCCTTCTATAGGTTCGGGTAACCAGAATCGGAGTGTCGATCGAGCTTGAAAAGCCCTCGGTGTAGAGATATTGAAGTCGGATGGCCGCTTCATAAGTCGGGGACTGCAGTTTTGTCAAAATATTTTGCTTTTTCAGCATTAGTCCCCTTTTTGTTTGGGTAACTTTTACCAATGGCGTGAATTTGAGGGCAAAAGCTAATAGTCATCAGGAGCCTGATTCGTTCGGGGGCTATCTCCAGTTAGTTTGGATGTCCTTGCCTAAGTGAATGGCCCGGGAGGCTCCAATAAATCGAGGGTCAGGATCGATATGGATGCCTTCTATAGGTTTGGGGAACTCGAGTCGGAGTGTCGGCCGGGTTTGAAAATCTGCCAGTGCGGAGGTATTGAAGCTGAGTGGCCGATTCATAGGCAGGGAACCGAGTCGAGGACTGCAGTTTTTTTGAATCATTTTGCTTTTTGGCATTAGTCCCCTTCTTGTCTAGGTAACATCTACCAATGGTGCGAATTTACGGGCAAAAGCTCACAGTCTCTAGGAGCCCAACGTGTTTAGGGGCTAGATCAAGTTAGCTTGGATGGCCTTGGCGAAGTGAATGGCCGGGATCGATGTGGATGCCTTCTATAGGTCCAGGGAACTCGAGCTGGAGTGTCAGCCGGGCTTGAAAAGCCCCTACTGAAGAGATATTAAAGTTATATGGTCGTTTCATATGTCGAGAACCGAGTCGAGGACTGTAGTTTTTTTGAATCATTTTGGATTTTCGGCATTAGCCCCATTCATGTATGGGTAACATCTATAAATGGTACGAATTTGAGGACAAAAGGTTAAATTTGCTGGGAGCCTGACGTGTTCGAGGGCTAGCATCAGTTAGCTTGGATGACCTTGGTGAAGCGAATGGCCGTGGATGCTCTGTCTAATTGGAGGCCAAGATCGATATGGATGCCTTCTATAGGTCTGAGGAACTCGATCCGGAGTGTCAGCCGGGCTTGAAAAGCCCCTAGTGCGGATATATTAAAGCCGGATGGCCATTTCATAGGTCGAGAACCGAGCCTGGGACTGCAATTTTTTCAAATCGTTTCACTTTTTCAACATTAGTCCCTTTCTTGTTCGAAGTAACATCTACCAATGGTGCGAATTTGAGGGCAAAAGCTCATAGTCGCTGGGAGGCCAACGTATTCGGAGGTTAGCTCAAGTTAAGCTTGGATGGCCTTGTTGAAGCAGGTGGCTTGGGAGGCTCTGGTGGATCGAGGACCAAGATCGATTGGGATGCCTTCTACAAGTTCCAGGAACCCCAGCCAAAGTGTCGGCCGGGCTTGAAAAGCACCTTGTATAGAGATATTGAAGCCAAATGGCCATTTCATAGGTTGGGAACCGAGCCGGGGGTTGCAGTTTTTTTGAATCATTTTGGATTTTTAGCGGTAGTCCCCTTCATGTATGGGTAACATCTATCAATGGTGCGAATATGAGGGCGAAAGCTCGACATGTTCAGGGGCTTGCTCAAGTTAGCTTGGTTGGCCTTGGTGAATCGAATGGCCCCGGATGCTTCAAATAATCGGGGGTCGAGATCGATATGGATGCCTTCTATAAGTTTGAGGAACCCGAGCTGGAATGTCAGTCAGGATTAAAAAGCCCCCGGTGAAGAGATATTGAAGCCAAATGGCCATTTCATAGGTTGGGAACCATGCCGGGGACTGCAGTTTTTTCGAATCATTTTGCTTTTTCGACATTAGTCCCCTTCTTGTTCGAGTAACATCTACCAATAGTGCGAATTTGAGAGCAAAAGCTCAGATTTGTTGGGGGCCCAATGTGTTCGAGGGCTAGCTCAAGTTAGCTTGGATGGCCTTGGCGAAGCGAATGGCCCCGGATACTCCGGCTAATCAGGGGCCGAGATCGGTATGGATGCCTTCTATTGGTCTAGGGAACCAGAGCCGAAGTGTTGTTCGGGCTTGAAAAGCCCTCAATGAGGAGATACTGAATTTGGATGGCCATTTTTTAGACCAGGAACCGAGCCGAGGACTGTAGTTTTTTTTAATCGTTTTGGATTTTCGGTGCTAGTCTCCTTCATGTATGGGTAAAATCTACCAATGGAACGAATTTGAGGGCAAAACCTCATAATCACCGAGAGCCGACTTGTTCAAGGGCTAGCTCAATTTAGCTTGGATGGCCTTGGCGAAGCGAAAGGCCTGGGAGGCTCCAGTGAATCGAGGGCCAGGATTGATGTGAATGCCTTCTATAGGTCCGAGGAACCCGAACTAGAGTGTCAGCCGGGCTTGAAAATCCACTTGTGTGGAGATATTAAAGCCGGAAGACCATTTCATATGTCGGGAACCGAGCCCGGGACTAGAGTTTTTTGGAATCATTTTGGATTTTCGGCCTTAATCTCCTTCATGTATGGGTAACATCTACCAATTGTGCAAATTTCAATGCAAAAGCTCGCAGTCATTGGGAGCCCAATGTGTTTGGGGGCTACCTAAAGTTAGCTTGGATGGCCTTGGTGAAGCGAATGGCCCTGGATGCTCTGGCTAATCAATGGCCTAGATCGGTATGCGTGCCTTCTATAGGTCCGAGGAACCTGAGCCAGAGTGTCGGTTGGGCTTGAAAAGCCCTCGGTGCGGAGATATTTAAGCTGGATGGCCATTTCATAGGCTGGGAACCTATCCAAGGACTGCAGTTTTTTTGAATCATTTTGGATTTTCAGTGTTAGTCCCCTTCATGTATGGGTAACATCTATTAATGGTGCGAATTTGAGGGTAAAAGCTAATAATCGTCGGGAGACCGATGTGTTGAAGGGCTAGTTCAAGTTAGCTTGGATGTCCTTAGTGAAGCGAAAGTGTAACACCCGCCGCCCAATCCCGGAGAACTAGACGGTGGATGCCACATTCGGTATCGGAGCACTATCTTATCCTACTTAATAGTCTAAAAGACATATTAGAACTGGTTAAGTTTCCATCGGGGCAAGTAATATTTTTTTTTTTAAAAAAATAAGTTTAAGGAAATTCCTAAGAAAAATTTCGCAAGAGTTTCCCCTAAAAATCGACTTGCCACATAAGAAAAACAAATACACTTCCAATATTAACCTCCAAACCTCAACTCCAAATCAACATATCAAGTAGTGCAACACTTCTAAAAATATAAGATCAAGTCATTTTATCATGATAATCCACCATTCATTTCAAAAGTATATATATCATTATTCATACACCATACATATAACCAAATAACAATACTTAAAATATCCACAAACTCATTATTTACATTCTCAATATTATTACTATAAGTCTATACATGCCATAATTTACATTAATATACACATCCTACCCAAAAGCTACACTCCTACTCTGATGTTGTCACTTTGGTCTTCACATAGCACCCTCAGCTCACAACCTGTGCGTGATAAAAATCAACGCGCTGAGTGGAAAACTCAATGGTGCTAAAAGACTATAAATTAAAATAACCAAGGAAAGCCAAGTAATAAATCACAAATATCTTAAAAGGGTACTCAAATCGAATTATATATATTAAACATTGAAAATGTGTCAATTAAATCAAAGTATTTCGAAAACCATAAAGAAATTCACACCTTAAAAGTTTATACCAAACTCAATATAAATAAGAAATTATCACAAATACCAATATGTTTCCGATTTCTTTATAACGAAATAAAATTTCCATTTTGCTTTTGTTAGGCTCATACCAATACCGAATGAATGTAAGCAGATTCGATCGTGGCCTGTGAAAGCACCACCCACCAATCGCACAATCGTGGTCTGTGGAAGCGCCACCGTGGCCTATGAAAGCACCACCCACCAATCACACAACCATGGCCTATGAAAGTACTATCGTGGCCTGTGCAAGCACTACCACAAATAATAAGCGCGTATGCCTATTTATAAGGGCTAATAACCCTAGCATATGATCATAGATTCACTAAACAGGGCGGGCTGATAACCCGAGCATGCTCACAAATTGCAATACATCTCATCATACCACATGTCAATCATGTATAGTAAAGCCTAAAATAAATGCATTCTCCCATAATAAATCTTATTTCTCATTCACCAATCCTTATCCAAAAACATTTTAAAAATAACACATATTATTACAAAATACCTTAGCTTACAACTTGTAACTGCATTTCAAAACCTCTTATATTCAAATCCAATACCATACTTTCTTAATCACAAATAATCATAGCTTTAAAATATTTAAAGTTCAACATTTAAAAGATCAAAATCATTCCTTACCTATGATAAGAAGGTTCGGCCTCTTTATGAAAACAAAGGAGAAAAAGCTTTCTCTATCAAATACTTTAATCACTAATTCAAAAGCATTACTCAAAATCATTAAATCCATTTCTTTAAACACTTAACCATTAAACCCAATTTACCATTACAAAAACTTCTTTAAGTCATGAAAAATGCTAAGACATTAGAATTTAAATTAAAGCTTTAAACCATCACCAAATTACTAATAAAAAAACTCATTTAAATAAAAATCAAGCTTGAAAATTTAAGAAACCCAATGGCCCTTAACCTTACTAAGGTTTGGCCTCTCCTCCAAATCAATGAGGAAATGACTTCTTTCCAAATTAATTTCATAAATCATAAGGAAACATGTCTCAAAACTCATTCAAGTTCAAATTAGGCATAAAAACCAAAGGACACAAAGTGTCCTTCACCATGAGTGGTTCGGCCACTCTTAGTTGGAGGGAAAAGGGATGTTTCCTTTCCCTTCTAAGCATTCTTCCACGCTTAAGAACCTTGGAAAATCACATTAAAACATCAAAATTCTCCTTCCCCAACACAATTCACATTCTTCACAAAAATCATACAAAAACCTAAAATTTGAAACTTCAAGAAAATGAAAGGGGAAAAGAGTTATTAGTGCACTAACCTTAAAATGAAGCTTGAAGGAGCTTATAAAGCTCTTCTCTTAAGCTTTTTCCTTCCCTTTGAGAGAGGGCTCACCAACCTCTTCAAGTAGGAGAAAATAACATCAGAATCAAAAATTAACAAAGGAAAAGAAAGGAGCATGACTTAATGCATTAATTTCATGTCTAATTCTAGAATTCTACTTATAGAATCACAAAACCCAAAAATCACAACTTACCTCTTTAATGGCAACTTCAATTCTCTAACTTAGGAACTCCAAATTTTAACTCCTACTACTTAGTTCTTAAGGATTAATCACAATTCTTTTATTTAATTGTGTTGTTTAGTGGTGATCTGTGGTAGAAAAATGAAAGAAATGGAGGAGGAAGAAGGAGATGAAAATGGCGTGGAGAAGAAGAAGAGAGGAGAGAAAATGTGTTGCTAACTTAAGTAGCAAAGTCAAACTTTGCTTCCTCATTTTATGCTAAATCAAAGGGCTATGATCAAGTCTTAGGTAATCTCATCCAATGACTCTAAATATTCCACAAATAATTCACTTCCAAATATTATTTAACTCCACAAAATTAATTAAATTAACTCCTCAAAAATAGTCCCTCATTTATTCCTTAATATACCACACTAAAAATAATATTCATTAGTTGCCGCAGATCTCCAAAAATATTCATGAAATATTTTTTACCCACCTAAATCATGCAAACATGCTCCAAAAATATTAAATAACATATTAGACACATGTAGTAATTTTTCTGAATCGAAATAATACCAAGTCCTGGACCGATGGTACTATTCATAGACCGGTAAATCACTATTATCGACACTGAAAAATTAGACTATTATAGAAAGGCCAGGGAGGCTCCGGCGAATTAAGGGCCGGCATTGATGTGGATGCCTTCTATAGGTCCAGGGAACTCGAGCCGGAGTGTCAGCTGGGCTTGAAAAGCTCCCAGTGCGGAGATATTGAGGGATATGGCTGCAACTGGCATGGGAGGGGTGGCCGAGGATAAACCTCTATTTAGCATGTGGGAGGCCCCCGTTGCCCATGCGTAAACCTCCATTTGGAGTGTGGCACACCTGCGGGGGCCTGTAGACTGCCTGCGCCCAGCGTAGCTATAAACCTCTATTGGGCAGGCGACGCGCCTATGGGCTGCTTGCCTAGCGTAGGGATAAAACTCCATTGGCCTTGGCAAAGCGAATGGCCCAAGAGGCTCCGACGAATCAAGGGCTGGGATCGATATGGATGCCTTCTATAGGTCCGAGGAACCGGAGCCAAAGTGTCAGTTGAGCTTGAAAAGCCCCCGATACGAAGATATTGAAGCCGAATTGGCATTTCATAGGTTGGTAACCGAGCCCAGGACAGCAGTTTATTCGAATCATTTTGGATTTTGGGCCTTAGTCCCCTTCATGTATGGGTAACATCTAACAATGGTGTGAATTTGAGGGTAAAAGTTCACAGTCGTCGAGAGCTCAACGTTTTTGGGGGCTAGCTGAAATTAGCTTGGATGGCCTTGGTGAAGCAAATGGCCCAAGAGGCTTCGGCGAATTGAGGGCTGGGATTAATGTGGATGCCTTCTATAGGTCCTGGGAACTTGAGCCGGAGTGTCAACCGAGCTTGAAAAGCCCTCGGTGCAGAGATATTGATGGATACGGCTGTAATGGGCATGGAAGGGGTGGCCGGGGATAAACCTCTTTTTGGCGGGTGGGACGCCCCTGCTGCCGAGCCATAAACCTCCATTTGGCACGTGGCGTGCCTGCGGGACCTACGTGTTTGGCTTGTGGCACCTGCCTACGCCCAGCGCAGCGATAACACTCCATTAGGCGTGCGGCGTGCCTATGGGCTACCTGGCCAGCGCAGGGATAAACATTTGTTGGGCGTGTGGCGCGCCAGTGGGCTGCCCGTGCCTGCCCCAGCGATAAACCTCTAATGGGTGTGTGATGTGCTAGCATCCTAGTGAGAAACCTCTATTGGGCATGCGACACGCCAACATTTCAATCGCTACCCAACCAAGCGAGAACCCTCTATTAGGCATGTAGTGCGCCCACAGCCCGCGTGCTGCCCAGCCTTGCTGAAAACCTCTATTTCACGTGCGGTGTGCCAGTAGCCCGCGTCCTTCCAACCCAGCTTGCACGTTGCCCAGCCCCTGTTGCTTGTGTATTGGCTAGCCCCGCGATGAACTTCCACTTGGCTTATGGCACGCCTACTTGTGCGCTCCCCAGCCCAACGATAAACCTCTATTTGGCCCGTGCCTAACCGATGCGGGGCAGTGATAAACCTCTTTTTACGCATGGAGGGCCAATGTTTTGTGCACCATGCGGCTCACCTATAGGGGCTGATAGGCCAAAACTAGGAGCCTTGCCCCCATTTTGACCTCCCAAAATCATTTTATTTTGTCCAGAAACTGTCATTTTTCAATTTGTGCAAACTTTCGGCTTGATTTTTTTCACGATAAAAACTATTTTTGAAAATTACAATTGCAAGACCTTTCCTCCACATCACAAAGAATAGGCATTTGGGTCAAGTAGACATTAATTAGGTATGATATATCAAACAAATGTAAATTAAATAAAACCAACAGGTTTACTGGGACTTATAATGGTTGGATCGGTACGTGCACCAACAGATTACATTTTGGTGCTAGGTTCAAGTGGGTAAAACATCAACTTTATAATTCCTTTTTTCCTACCCCATATATAAACATAATTGCAATTGGTTTTGGTGGTAGCTTCAAGTTGCTAAAACATCAACTTTTTTATGCTTTTTTTTAACCCCATATATATGTTGTTGCGATTCTTAGTGTTGTATTTCAACGAAATTATAGCTGCCATCACAAAAAATGGCAAAAAATTGAAGTGGATGCCCTTGGTCCCGAGATTCGATGCCATGGTTGGTGATATGAAAAATTTGACGAAAATGCCCCTAGAGAGGGTAATAAATTCGTAGAAAATGGAAACCCTATGATTTTTTACGGCGACCCTAATATATCATTAGGCACCTTTTGCTATGAAATTTTGGGATCCATCATAAAAAAGGGCAAAGAATTGAATGGGGTGCCTTTGGTCTCGAGATTCGATGCGGAGGGTGGTCAAATAAAAATTTTAACGAAAATGTCCTTAGAGGGGGTTAAAAATTCATAAAAAATGAAAATCTAAATCGGTGGCCACTGTTTTTTGCCAGTGACCCCAGAATATAATTATGAAATCATTAGGGTTGTCGTCAATCAAGGCTTTCCAGGAAAGGGGCGGTTTTTTTGGATAAAAATGCCCTCGGAGGGGGTAAAAAATCCGTAAAAAATGAAAATGCCACCCCATGGCCATGGTGTTTTGTGGGGACACTTAAATATCATTACGAAATTATTGGGATGGTTACCGGTTGACTATTTATGTGAGAGGATGAGGAACGGCCATCCCTTGGGCTAGGACCGAGCCGGGGTCTGGGTTTTTTTTTGGAATCATTTTGCATTTTTGGTGCTAATCCCATTCATGTATGGGTAACATCTATCAATGGTGCAAATTTGAGGGCAAAATCTTGTAATTGCTACGAGCCCAACGTGTTCGGGGGCTAGCTCAAGTTAGCCTGGATGACCTTGGCAAAGCGAATGGCCCCGGAGGCTCCAGCGAATCGTGGGCCAGGATCGATATGGATGCCTTCTATAGGTCCAAGGAACCCAGACCAGAGTGAAATATTGACTAGCATAAGTTTGAATGTGTATGGTGATGCCATTCAAGCTTATAGGTACTTATGGGGACAATGTACTGGATAGACCGCTTTGAGATCATTACATGGGTCGACGTCATTAATGATCTCAATATGGTTATGTCATTAAATCCTTAGACGTGAGGTCGTCACAGCATCCTACATGAGGAGCATTGTGATTTGACATGATCAAACGTCATCTTTAATCGGATGACTATAAAGGTTATGGTTGAGCATAATGTAAATCATGCAGAGGATAGTGCACGATCGAGATGAGATTTGTTCCTCTTTCATAAGAGAGATATCTTTTGGGCCCCTCAATAAGTAGGACTGAGAAATGCATGGCTATGCTCAAATAAATTGATATAGAGAGATCAATTTGATTTGACTTATCAATCTGCTTACGAATCGAGAAATGGATATATTTGAACAATATAAGTATGACGTGATCCATGACTTATGTTCAAATTAGATATCGTGTAATAAAAGGAATCATGACATGTATCATTAGGTTTTATATCGGACAAATGATTTCATATTTATTAGGTAATCATAATGTTTGGCTGGAGACTGCTTATGATTTGTGGGCTGCATTGCGAGTATGGCCCACTGCCAACTACATATGGACCTATTGGGTTGCACACTAGATCATCGTGGACGAGATTAGGGTTTTAATGGGCTTGAAATTTGATTCAAGGCCCAAGGGATTAAGAGAATTAGATTAGGCGAATTGGACTTTAAATTAGATTTAAAAGCCTGTTAGCAAAATCTGATATGAAGGCTTTTCTGATTAGAGTTTTATTTTGATATATAAATGTTATATACATATAAAATAAATCAATGATAAAAAAAGACAGAGTAGAAAAAAGCCTCCTTCTCCCTATTTAAAGAAAAACCCTAATCGCAACTTTACAGAGCTAGCAGCCGTGCTCTCGTCTGGTGGGATCGTGTGTGGATACCAGTAGAGGATGTTCGCCTGAGGAGCATTGTCTGTCCGTGGTGAAGCACGACTTCAAATCCCAGGTTTGTAATCAAACCCTGTCTTTCGAAAATATTGAAATACATGGATCCTTGGCGGGTTCTTGCTGTCACGAAGTTTTGTTTCTGTTGCGCTGTATGTAAGACACTTGCAGAAACCTTACAATGGTATCAGAGCCACTTGTGTTTCAATATCATTCGAACTTATTGTCATGATGAATCTATATGTGATGCGTTTGATGTTAGATGGCATGATTTAGGGTTTTCTGTATTCGGATATGTGAAAAGTTGGATTAGGGTTTTGATTCATTTTTTGACTATATGTGATATAAATAGAATTGGGTCATATAGAAATTAATGATAAGGCATTTTGATTAATTCATTTTTGTTAATGTGATTAAGAGGTCGGATTAATCTGTTCATGTTAAATCAATAAAACAGTTTATTAGGGCTTGTTAATCGGATTAACATGACTAAAACAGTGATTGATTTGATCAATTGAACTATTTTGAAAAACATGGCAGAATGGGTTTTAGGGCAGAATGGATTAACATGGCTTGTTAGCGGGACCACCGTGTGCATTGTGCCTTATATTCCGTTTAAGTCACTAAATTATAAGACTTAATATATATATTAAATTGATATTTAATATATTTACATGTAGTTTGATAACATGTTTTCATGTGATGAATGTATGTTATATGCATGGTGCATAGCATGGCCATTAGATTTGTATTATTGTGCTTTTGGGATTGTAATCTTAAATACGGTGTGCGTGTCATTTTCTTTTGTTGTAATAATTAGTTATAAGATAGTTGCAATAGAATTATATTATTGTCAAGGAGATCAAGGAGCTTGGTGGGCACAATCTGACCCATGGTGATGGAGATGCAAGAAGGAAGCTATACAAGACATGCTTGACAATAATTGCTTATATGATCTTCATATTGGCTTATGAGATCATTCTAGGATTTATGGCCATGCTATGACACGTTTATTATGCTTTTATGTATGGAGATATATTTGTATGAATGATATGCCATGGATGGATGATGCATGAAAATCACATAAGGATATATATGTTAATTTGATTAAAATAAGAAAGCTAAGTAATCCCTCACTATAAAATTTTAAGCCATTTGCCACCCATAGATTAAAACACCCATCAAGGCTAAGATCACCAAAATGTGGGTTATGCCAAAGCTAGGCACATTAGATTATCATAGTGAGATGTGATGGGTAATGGTGCTACCCATATGTTTTAAAATGGTTAGGCTTAATTAGGCTACCAAAATAGTTTTGGGCCTAAGGGCATAAGATGGAATTATAACATGTCGGGGCATTTGATGTCGAAATTTCATGTGAAATCTAAGAGTTGCATTGGATGCAATTGAGAAGTGTTCTCTACCTAAATAACTTGGTTTGAAGTGTCAAGCCAAAGCTAACTTAGAATTAGGTGAAATATAGATCTTAGCCCACTAAATAAATTACAATCGTTGTATTTGAGGGATGTTGAATTTAATGGGAGTTGCTCCATTAAAGATACCTCTAAAATGTAAATAGTTACTAAAATTTGACTTTGCATAATTTTGTAGATCAATGGCAACAAATAACACTTCCACATTATAACTGCGATCAGTCCTTGAGAAGGACAAACTGAAAGATGATGGCACCAACTTCTTTGACTGGTTCAGAAACTTGAGAATAGTTCTCAAGCAAGAACGAAAGATGTATGTGCTTGATGAGCCTCTCCCTGAGGCATCACCTATTGATGCTTCTAGAGCTATAAAAGATAGATATAAAAGCATTCAGATGACTCTATTGACGTTGGATGTCTTATGCTAGCTACTATTTTCCCAGAGCTTCAAAAGCCACTGGAACATATGGAGGCTTATCAGATGAGCTAGCATTTGAAAGAGACCTTCCAATAGCAAGCTAGGTAAGATAGGTATGAGACCACTAGAGCCTTACATGCTTGTATGATGGCTGAAGGTTCTTCAATTAGCTCTCATGTTTTAAGAATGAAGGGCTACATTGATCACCTTAAAAGGCTTGGATATCCCCTCAGTTTAGAATTGGCCACAAATATGATCCTTAATTCATTACCTAATAGTTATGACCAGTTTGTGATGGAACTATAATATGAATAACATGGAGAAATCAATTGTTGAGCTGCATTCGATGCTTAAAACTACTGAGCAAAGTATTAAGAAAAAGCCCAGTCATATACTTATGGTCAATAAGGGGAATGGGATGAAGAAAAAGGGCAAGGCTAAGGCAAAAGTTGTCCACAAGCCGATGGTGCATGCCAAGCCTCTGGCAAAACTTCCAAAGGAGGGAGTTTGCTTCCACTTCAATGAACCTTGTCATTGGAAAAGGAACTGCAAGCTCCATTTGGAGGAAGTGAAGAAGATGAAGAGTAGTCAGACTACACCTTCAGATATTTATGTTATAGAAATTCATTTATCTACTTCTAAATCCTGGGTATTAAATACTGGATCTAGATCTCACATTTGTACAAATGTATAGGGGCTTAAAAGGAGTAGGCAATTGAAAAAGGGTGAAGTCGACCTACGAGTAGGTAATGGAGCACGGGTTTCTGCTCTAGCTGTAAGGACTTATGAATTGACTTTGCTCATGGGCTTTTGTTAGTTTTGAACAACTGCTATTATGTTCCTACTTTAAGTAGGAATCTTATTTCTGTTTCTTGTTTGGATGATGAAGGTTTTTCTTTTCTTATTAAGAATAAGAAGTGCTTCATTTATTATGATGATATGCTTTATTGTATTGTTGATTCATATTGTGGACTTTACATCTTAAATCTAGACAAGTCCAATAATATAGATATCTATAACATGAATGTTAAGAGATCTAAACCAAATGATATGAATCCTATCTATTTATGGTACTGTCTCCTTGCTCATATCAATGAGAAATGCATTTCAAAACTCCATTCAGATGGACTTTTGGATTCATTTGATTTTGAATCATTTGAAAATTGTGAGTCTTGTTTATTGTGTAAGATGACAAAGGATCCTTTCACAGGAAATGGTCTAAGGGCCATAGATTTATTAGGACTAATACATACAAATGTGTGTGGTCAATTAAGTGTAAGTGCTAGAGAAGGATATCAGTACTTCATTACATTCACTGATGATTTCAGTATATATGGCTATATCTATCTAATGAAGCATAAACATGAATCTTTTGAAATGTTTAGAACATTTCAAAATGAAGTGTAAAATCAACTTGGCAAAACTATTAAGGCACTTCGATGTGATCGAGGTGGTGAATATTTGAGCCAAGAATTTAATGACCATCTTAGAAATTGTGGAATTATTTTTCAATTGACTCCACCTGGAACACCATAATGGAATGGTGTGTCAGAAAGGAGGAATCGGACTTTATTAGATATGGTTTGATCTATGATGAGTCAAGTAGATCTCCCTTCTTCTTTTTGGGGCTATGCTTTAGAAACTGTTGCATTCACTCTTAATAGAGTTCCATCTAAAGCGGTTGAAAAGACACCATATGAGATGTGGACTGGGAGAAAGCCCAGTTTGTCTTTTCTCAAAATTTGGGGTTGTGATGCTTATGTCAAACGGCTAGCCTCAGACAAGTTAGCTCCAAAATTTGACAAATGTATTTTCATGGGTTATCCTAAGGAAACCAAAGGTTATTACTTTTACAAACCTTCTAAAAACAAAGTGTTTGTTGCTAGAAATGGTACTTTTCTAAAAAAGGAATTGATTTCTAAGAGAATCAGTGGGAGTAAGGTACAACTTTAGGAATTAAGGACAACGCAAGAAAACATGGAACCATTGATGGAATCTCCTGAAGGTTCACAAACAGTTGTAGAACCCCAAGTTTCACAAATAGTTGTGGAACTTGTGGCACAAGCTCCACATCGGTTTGATAGAGCACGACATCAACCTGAGAAATATGGATTTCTCATGACAGATGATCGTGAAGTATTGCTCATGGATCAGGATGAGACTACTACCTATCAAGAGGCAATGTCTAGTCCAGATTCTGAGAAATGGCTAGAAGCCATGAAATCTAAAATGCAATCCATGCATGATAATCAAGTTTGGACCTTGATTGATCCACCTGAGGGAATTAAGACCATTGGGTGCAAATGGGTTTTCAAAAAGAAAATTGGCATGGATGGCATTGTGCATACCTTTAAAGCTAGCCTTGCTGCAAAGGGTTTCAAACAAACTCATGGTATAGACTATGATGAAACCTTTTCACCAGTTGCAATGCTTAAATCAATATGAATTCTTATTGCCATTGCTGCATATTATGACTATGAAATATGGCAAATAGATGTCAAAACAGCATTTCTTAATGGAAACCTACTTGAGGATGTGTACATGACACAACCTGAAGGTTTTATTGACTCTAAGAATTCTAAAAAGGTTTGCAAGCTTCAAAGATCCATTTATGGGTTGAAGCAAGCTTCTCAGAGTTGGAATCTTCATTTTGATAAGGCAATTAAAGAATTTGGATTCATCAAAAATGAAGATGAGCCTTGTGTATACAAGAGAGTTAATGGGAGTGGTACTATAACTAATGCCTTCTCTGGAAGAGGCATAAATTCAAGTGCACTTGCAGATCAGTCAATAGAAAGACCAAGAAATGGAAGTGCATCAGCAGAGCAATCTAGACAAGCATTTCAAGGTGTAAGTGCAACAGCAAAGCAATCCACACAAAGAGCCAGAAATACACCTGCACCACAACCATAACAAAGGCCAAATAAAAAAGGATATGTTGAAGCAACTATAGCTTCACAAGCTAAGAGGGCATCAACACCTAGAGGAATGAGAGTGTATATAAATACAACTGGATGTACAACTTATTAGGTTTTATGTTATTTTAATTTTGTGATTTATTGTGTGTTTTATTTCATGTTTTAGCTGAATTGTGCATATGAGTGCTTAATCCTATGGTCATTTACCTTAGGGTTAGTTAACACTACTACTAGGATTATGATCAATCCTAGTACACTTAAGAGCTCAACTGCAGTGATGGGAGATACTGGATACATACCACCAAGCCTAAAATGAAAGGGAAAGAATGCCACCGCAGCAAGACACCTACAGCAGTACAGGACAAGAATACACACTACAGGGCAAGGAAAAAGTAGTCAACCATCCCATGCAAGCAATCGACAAACATAGACAACTTTTAAGTAATTAGGGCATGTAATTTTGTGATTTTGTGACTTTAGCAGTCTTTTTGTTAGGTCTAATCAACTGTGATGTAACCAATATCAGCAACTTTGCTAAATTATGTTTTTTGATTATTGGTATGGCCTGCTTCAGATTTAATGTCAAGTACTAATTTTCACTGTTTATTACAAATGTTTCCAAATTAGTTTTTACAAGTTGGGAAAATTTTTTTACCAATCATTTTCTTCTTTAAGTATTGTCATTTTAATAGTAATTCTGCTAAAAGTCCAATAGTAACTAATGCAAAAAATTGAAAAGAATTTTAACATATTTTCTCAAAATAAGGTCTTCCATCTCATTAATTCATATTCAATACAAAATAACCTGCAATCCTAATACATTTAGTGTAACAGACTCTTTTTTCAATATCAGTAATAATGATTTATCGGTCTGTGAATAGTACCATCGGTCCGGGACTTGGTATTATTTCGGTCCAAAAAAATTACTACATGTGTCTAGCATGTTATTTAATATTTTTGAAGCATGTTTGCATGATTTAGGTGGGTAGAAAATATTTCATGAATATTTTTAGAGAATTGCGGCAACTAATGAATATTATTTTCTAGTGTAGTATATTAAGGAATAATTGAGGAATTATTTTTGTGGAGTTAATTTAATTAATTGGTGATGCTAAATAATATTTGAAGGAGAATTATTTAAGGAATATTTAGAGCTGTTGGATGAGATTACCTAGTACTTAATCATAGCCCTTGATTTAGCATAAAATGAGAAGCAAAGTTTGACTTTGCTACTTAAGTCACCAATACTTTCTCTTCCTTCTTCTCCATCATCTCCCACGCTATTTGCATTCCTTCTTCCTCCTCCATTTCTCTCATTTCTTCTACCACAAA
>CANUEX010113338.1:0-16003 GCA_948099535.1 Jatropha multifida | reverse complement strand
CTTGGAGATCCTCAATCCTTGGCTCTCTCCTTCCCTTTGGAAGAGGATTCTCTAACCTCTTCAAAGTAGGAAAAACTAACATTAAAATCAAGAATTCACAAAAGAAATTAATGGAGCATGATTTAAAGCTTATTCTACCATCTATATTCTATGAATTCATTAATTAAATCCTTAGAATCATAAATCACAAATTACTTATTTAGTAGCTTTTCTCCAAAAGTCTTAGTTTTAATTTCCAATTCCCACTCTTTAGCTTAGATCTTAATGTTTAATTACCAATTCAAGGTTTAAATTAGGTGATTTGGTGAGGTTTAGAGGTAGAGAAATGGAAAGAAGATGAAGAAATGAGAGAAGGGGGAGAGAGTGGCGTTGGATGAAGAGGAAGAAGAAGGTGAAGTAGTTTAGATAAGCTTTGTTGACCAAGTCAACAAAGCAAATGTTGCTAATTCACCAAAATTTGACAAGTGTATGGCTTAGATCAAGTCAAGGTATTCTAATCCAATGGCGCTAAATATTCCTCAAATAATTCATTTCCAAATGTTATTTAACTCCACAATTTAATTGAATTAATTCCACCAAAAATAATTACTCATTTATTCCTTAATATACCACAATAAAAATAATATTCATTAGTTGCCGCAATTCACCAAAAATATTCGTGAGATATTTTCTACCCACCTAAATCATGCAAACATGCTCCAAAAATATTAATTATAATATTAAACACATGTAGTAATTTTTTTTCAGACTGAAATAATATCAAATTCCGGACCGATGGTACTATTCATAGACCGGTAAATCACTATTCACCAATAATTTATTACTTACTCTGTCATGAAAAATTTACATCTTAACTTTAATTAATTAAGACCACTCACATAAAATCTAATTAACTCCATAAATATTAATTATGCTCAATATCATTATCGGGTTCAAATAAAATATTATTTCTCCCTCAGGTGATACCATTCATGATCTGTCCAAATAATATCATTTTAAGATATGAAATTTTGGGGCGTTACATAGTATTTCAAAATCACTTAAATTCCAACTTGTAAATACTTAACAAATCTTTCTTAGGTCCCAAATCAAAATCATATCTCTTTAATACACATACATACATAACTTAAAATACTTAGAAATCAATGTTTACAAGACAAAACACATGCCTTACCACCTTAGGGTGGTTCAGCCTCTTTAGGTAAATCAAAGGGGGAAATATTCCCTTCCATAAAACACCATAATTCAAGTTAGAAATACTTAGTTAAAACATTAAAGACCTTTACTTAACTCATTCACCCTTAAAAACCCATTTTTACACATTTAAAGCTTTCTTTATGTTTTGGAAATTCCTCAAACATTCGTATTCAAGATAGAGGTTTAAATCATCATTAGTTTACTTATTAACAAACTTATTTAAGTCAAAATCAAGCATAGAAATCAAAGAAAAATTTGTGCCCTTCACCCACATAGGTTCGGCCATTCTTAGTTTAATGGGGAGGGAATGTTTCCCTTCCCTTTCGAGCATTTAATCATGCTTAAAAGTCATTCTAAAACACATTGAAATCAAAAGAAAATCAAAGCTTGAAGCAAAACTCAAGGCTCTTCCTCCTAAGGAGGTTAAGCCTCTCTTAGATGAAGGGGGAGGAGAGGTTTCTCTCTCCATTCAAGCATTTCATTAAGCTTAAAATACATAGAAAAACATGTAAAAGCATTCAAATACTCATTCCCCAACTCAATTCACGCAATTCTCAAAATTCCTTTCAAAAACCTAAAAATTGAAAACTTAAGAAAATGAAAGGGGAATAGAGATATTAGTGCACTAACCTTTAAATGAAGCTTAAACAAGCTTAAAAACTCTACTCTTGGGCCTTCTCCTTGCCTTTGGAGGATGGTTCTCCAACCTCTTCAAAGTAGGAGAAATTCACATAAGAATAAAAAATTAACATAGAAAATGAAAGGAGCATGATTTAATGCATCAATTACATGTTCTAACCATGAATTCTACTTATTAATTCTTAAATCTCAAAAATCACAACTTACTTGATAGAACTTCCATTTCCTTCACTTCCAATCACCAATTCTTATTTCTTCTACTTAATTCTTAAGGTTTATTTACTAATCTATGATTTAATTCATGAAATTTGAGGTAGTTTAGAGGTAGAGAAAATGAGCAAAAATGGAGGAAAGAAGAGGGAGAAGTTGGCATGGAGAATGAGAGGAAGAAGAAAAAAGAAAAGGTGTTGATGAGTAGTAACTTGAAGTGGCAAAGTCAAACTTGGCTTCTTCATTTTATGCCAAATGAAGGGCCATGATCAAGTCCTTAGTATTTTCATCCAATGGCTCTAAATATTCCTCAAATAATTCTCGTTCAAATATTATTTAAATCCACAAATTAATTAAATTAAATCCATAAAAATAATTCCTCAATTATTCCTTAATATGCTACTCTAAAAATCATTATTCATTAAATGCCTTAATTCACAAAAAATATTCATGAAATATTTTCTACCACCTAAATCATGCAAACATGCTCCAAAAATATTAAATAAAATATTAGACACACGTAGTAATTTTTCTAGACCAAAATAATACCAAGTCCCAGACCAATGGTACTATTCACAGACTGGTAAATCACTATTACCGACATTGAAAAAGACACTAAATAAATGAACTGTTACACATGTACCTGCCAGACGACTGTCTCTTTTAGAGGAGTGTTGAAGGACCTAGTGCCATATGAAAGTCTTTGAGATATATGTAGTAATCAAGGATTGGATCTCTCATTTGGGTTGTACCATTTTGTGATGTTGGAGCACTGGCAGTGCACATCATAACCTGCGCAAAGCTTTGGCACAGCATTGGTGGTAGACCACTGATAACTTCCACACACCTATTGGTGAGTGGATACTGATTCCTTTCGAGTTCTCTATGCTAATGGGAATACACTTTGGTTCTTGCCCATTGGATGTGGATTCCTCCTTACTTAGACTTGGCTATCTCACTAACCTTCTTGATTTTGCACCTAGGTAAGAGTGGACTGACTCATATCAGCACTTAATCTTTGGTAAGCAGGTGATTGAGCTAATATGAATTTGTGTTAGTGTGCATTCAAGCGAATTCATGTAAATTGATTTTTTATTTGTGTGTGAATGTGTCATTGTGCATGTAATAGAGGCAAGAAAACTTTAACTAGAAAACTCCAGTTCGGGAGGTGCAACGCTTCAGATGACTTAACTAGGATACTCCACTTTGGCAGGTGCACCACTTTAGATGGCTTAGGGTATGCCACTTCGGATGGCTTTATTCTATAATGCTCCACTCAGGGAGGTTCCTGCAAACCAATTCTTACAATATAGAGGGAGAGGTACTTTCTCTAGTTATTGTTAGAAACTTCCATGATTGGGCCCAAAAAAAGGCATGCGCATGTGACATAAGATTTTCCATAGAAGCAAGTGATTGTGCATAAAAATGTGTGATTTTACGTGAACTCATGCGAATTTTTGTGTGTGAAACATATTACTTCGTACAAAAATAGAGTCGAAAAAATTTATCTACTGGCCTTCGACTAGTAGTGTTGCCCTTGCTTAGTCGACAAGTCGAGACGAGTTGTCGACTAAGCATGAAAGCTGAGTTGCAATTGTTTTGAGTTTGAAATTCCAAAATGGGGGCCAAAAAGCTTATACCTCGGGTCAACGAACATTATAGGCTTTAGTTTTATTTTTTGGCTAGCAGTTTAGCTGGTGCCTATGCGATCTTTGTTCGTGGCCCATTATTGAGAGGGTCACCCTTGTTTGGGGACTTATACGACTCTCACAGTGGGGCACTTTGACCCATACCTCTAGGGTATTTTATTCGTTCAAGCTTCTTATTATGGGCTTCACTCCTGTTTACTCTTGAGAAGTCTCTTTATAGGGTTTGCCCCTGTTTTTTTTTTTGGTTCCCCTTATTATGGGCTTGCCTCAATTTTAATCTCAATTACCTTTTATTTTGGGCTTGCCCCGATTTATTCTAAATTTCCTCATGCCGCGGGCTTGCTCCAATTTATTAAAAATTATTTTTGCTCCATCGTAGATTTTTCCTCAACTTATTCTTCAATTTCTTCTTACTGCGAGCTTGCCCAAATTGATTCCAAATTACTTTTGTTTTCATCATAGGTTTTTCCCTAACCAATTCTTCGATTCTTCTTACTATAAGCTAGCCTCGGTTTGTTCTTCCATTGTCGCTTAACGTGTGCTTGCCCTAGTTTATCGCCAGAACTGTATTTATCGGCTCTATGTATTCTCCAACTAATTCTTATTATGGGCTTTGCCCCACTTTATTCTTCAATTGTCGCCCATTATGGGTTTTGCCTTAATTTCATCCTTTAAAACTAATTGCGGTGTGTTCTAGACCCATTGTCTTCCATAAATCTCGGTAGAAAATTATGGAAGATGGGCAGCTATATGAAGCGACAAGAATGATGCTCGTGGAAGCAACTATTGGGGATGCCTCTCATCCTGTAAGTTTTAAACAAAAACACCATAAAAGAGAACTGTGCATGGCATGTATACACGATTAGTGTTCATGATATGCAAAACTAAAGCAAAATCTTATAATGAAACAAGCTCATATGGGTCACCATTTTGAAGACTGAGAGGCCCATTTTGGTCATAGTGTTCGGCCATGGTAGAGATATAAAAAGTTGAGCTATCAGAAGCAATTAGCTCAAGGAAGATTTTGATGACACCCAATGATAAATTTAGACATTCATCGTCTATATTGTGTCTTCATTTCATAAAAAACTTTGAAGATAGTTTGATGCATTGCATGAGAAGTTCATCGTCATTTTGGTAAGAGATAGGTTATCGATGGGGTTATTGCGGTGCCTTGATTGGATGTTGTCCCACTTCACTGATCATTTCCTTGCTCGAGATTCCATTGACTGATATCCTATCGAATTAACTGAGAGTATGCATTTATCCGTTATGCCTTAATTAAAATGGGCATAGAACTCAGATCATTACGTCCGTTTTGGTTGCCACTTGTCTCCACTTGCATCATGAGTTAGTGCTTTGTACTGATTGTAATTGATGATTAAGTCTTTGTCAATTCTAAATCAGATGTAGGGTGACTATGCTCCATCTCTAGTTATTCTCCCTTTGGCCTGGCTAGGAGAGTCATCTCAAAATTTTGACACTAATCTTGGTCTTGTGGGGAACCTACCCAAAATACACCACTAGTCAATCTCATATGCTCTAATTTTTGCTTAAGCCATTCTTTCAAATTTTTGGCTTAACAAGCTCTTTTTCATTTTTTATTCTTTTATTTTCCCTAACTTTTGTCTATGTTGCCCTTTTTGGGTTCTCAACTTAGCGGGCTTTCTTCTCTTTATTTGTGCTCTAATTTTTGCCAAAGTTGTCCTTTCGGATCTTTAACTTAGCGAGATTTTCCTTTTTCTCTCTCTCTTTTTTATTTATCTATTTTTGATTGACTAGTGTCATATTTATCTTTCTCAGCTAGTGAGGAGTTCAAGAGGGTAGGGTTGCCATCAGACCAACTGTTACGGGTCAGAGCACTTCGCTTGATGTTGGAGACACATGTTTGAAAGATCTGGCAAAAGAATGGACAACCACTGTTAGAATATCACCGCAGAGAGTTATAAATGGATCCACCCATGGTTGGTCTTTATAGCATGTCACTGCATCTTCATATATGCTCTATATGTCCCTGTGTGGGTCAATAATGGCCATGGCCTACTATTCGAGTCGTTTGACTCGGCAATATGACTTCATTAGTTTGCTCCATACTACATTCACTTCAAAGGAGACTCGATTGCCTAGAGATTCTTATCCCGATTTATTTCCTCTTGGCAAAGTGGTATTATTGTTGTTCCTCTTCTTGATGGAGCTAAAGCTTCAAAGTAACGTGGTTACGTGCTCATACTGAGGTTGGATTAGGTGTGAGTGCCATAGTTGTACTAACTATTTATTTCTTGACAGGTCTAGGCATATGGCTGCCCTACTTTTCTACTTTTCATTATCATTTACTAATCAAAGATTAATTGTACTTTAACAAATGGTGCATAAGATGCTACGTAACACCCACCGCCCGATCCCAGAAGATCCAACGTCGAGTGCCACATTCAGCGCCGGAGCACCGTCTTAACGTACTTAATAGTCTTAAATCATATATTAGAAGTGGCTAAGTTTTCATAAGGAGGCAAGTAATAAATTTTAGAAATAAAAGTTTAAGGAAATTCCTACGGAAAAATCCGCAAGAGTTTCCCTTAAAAATGGAACTTGCCAAACAAATGAAAAGCAAAGCACTTCCAAATATTTAATCCCCCAAACCCCTATACTCCAATTCAACACAATAGTTACGTAGAACTTCTAAATATCCACATCAAACCATCTTAGGTTCTATCATATTATAATGTCAACTATTAAAGAATTAACTACTAATAAACATATACTTTAAATTCACATAAAATTAATATTTTTCTATTAATCACGTACTTCATTAATTTACAAGCTTAATATATACAACTTCAATCTCTTACAATATTCTTACAATATAAACAACATCTAGTATATATTCTACCCATAAATTTTCCTTCTCTGATACTTCGCGTTGAGTATAAAACTCATGGTGCCAAAATAACTTAATAGTACAATAAATAAAATTGCCTAAACAATAAACTTAAAATATAATTTAAAATACTTAAATTACATATAAAAATACCGAAAGTACATAAATCAATGAAAATATTTCAAGAATCATAAATAAGAGTGTTCATAAAATAAATTCATAATATGTCAAACATACGAAAAGTTCCATAAATACAATATATTTTCATTTTTCCTTAATAATCAAACAGAATTTAATCTTAGTTGAGGGATCATATGTATACTGAAAGAAATATAATCAGATTCAATTTCATAGATATTAGAAACAGAGATTTAGCTTGTGAAAGCACCACCGGATGTGGCCTGTGAAAGCGCCACCAGAGAATTGGCCTATGAAAGTGCCATTGGATAATTGGCCTGTGAAAGGGTCACCCAATAATTGGCCTGTGAAAGAGTCAGCCAATAATTGGCTTGTTAAAGCACCACCCTCATAATAACCGCGTCTGCTTATTCACAAAAGGCATCTAAAGCCTAGCATATGATCATGGCTTATAATATAAAAGAGAGACATTAAAGATGAGCATGCTCATTTACCGGGATAAAGCTCATCCTACCATATTTCAACCATGCATACTTGAGCTCAAAACAAATCCATTTCTTCATAAAATATCTTAATTCATATGCAATGTTCTTTAGTAAAACATTTCGAGGCTTAACCCCTTTTATTCCAAAATTCACCAACTCATAACTTACCAAAAATTCCCATTTTTCATACTTATGAAATTCAAAGCTTACATATTCAAAATCTGCACTTAAAATTACATAAAAAAGACTAAAACCAAGCTTTAAAGGAAAAGAAATCATGCCTTACCAACTAAAAGGAAGTTCAGCCTCTTTATGAAAACAAAGGAGGAATGGTTTCCTCCATCAAAAGTCTTAATTACTAAATCAAAATCACTACTCAAAACCATTAAAATCACTACTTAGAACAATTTACCATAAAACCCATTTTTACACATTCAAAACCTTCTTTAAGTCTTGAAAAATTCTTAAACACTAGAATTCAAAGTAGAGGTTTAAACTACCTTTAATTTACTTATCAACTAACTCATTAAAGTCCAAATTAAACATAAAAATCAAATAACACATAGGGCCCTGCACCTTAAGTGATTCAGCCCCTCTTGCCAATGAAGGGGGAAAGGATTTTCTTTTCAAATTAACCACATTAACTTAAGGAGAAACCTTTCAAGAACACATAAATATTAAAAGAAAGCAAAAGCATGAAACCAAAACTCAAGCCCTTCCTCCGAAGGAGGTTCGACCAACCATGGTTGAAGGGGAAGAAGGTGTTCCTCTTCCCATTCAAGCATTCTATCATGCTTAGAAATCATGTCAAATCACACAAAATCAATCAAATAACTAATTCCCCAACACAATTCATAAAATTCTCAAAATTCATTCAAAAACCTAAAAAATTGAGAACTCAAAGAAATAAAAGGAGAAGGAAAGAATAAAGGCACTAACCTTTAAATTATGAATAAGCTTAGAAAGCTTTATTCCTTACCCTTTTCCTTCCCTTTAGAGGATGGTTCATCCACCTCTTCAAAGTAGCAAAAATCATAAATTAAAATCAAGAAAATAACAAAGAAGGAGGTGGAGCATGATTTAATGCATATTCTATATGTCTAAGCTTTGAAATTCACTTATTAATTCACAAAACAAAAATCCACAACTTACTTGATTAGTAGCTTTTCTCCAATACTTTTGCTAGGATCACCAAATATTACTCCCTTAGCTTAGGTCTTAAGGTTTAATTACTAATTCAAGGTTTAAACTAGGTGATTTGGTGAAGTTTAGAGGTAGAGAAATTGAAAGAAAATGGAGGAGAAGAAGAAGAGAAAGTTGCGTGGAAGTGGAGAAGAAGAAGGAGATGGAATAGTGTTTTGATAAGTGTTGATTTTATGTAGCAAAGTCAAACTTGGCTAGTTAATTTTATGTCAAATGAATGGCTAGGATTAAATCTCTAGTGTTCTCATCCAAGGGTCCTAAATAGTCATCAAATAATTCTCCTTTAATTATTATTTAACTCCGTGAATTTATTAAATTAATTCCATAGAAATAATTCCTCAATTTTTCCTTAATATACTACACTAGAAAACACAATTCATGAAATACTTAAATTCTTCAACAATATTCATGAGACACTTTCTACCCACCTAAATCATGTAAACATGCTCCAAAAATATTAAATAAAATAATAGACATGCATAGTAATTTTTCTAGACCGAAATAATACTAAGTCCCGGACCGATGGTACTATTCACAGACCGATAAATCACTATTACCGACATTGAAAAAGGACTCTTACAGTTCTCCCCCCTTCAAAGAAATTCATCCTCAAATTTCACCTGATATAAATAGCTGAGGGTGCTGCTATCTCATTTGTTCTTCTCTTTCCCACATAGCTTCCTCTGTCTTATGATTCCTGCAAAGGACCTTCACTAGAGGTATTATCTTATTCCTTAATTCTTTAACCTCTCTAGCAAGTATCCTTATGGGTTCTTCCCTATATGTCAGATTTGGCTCAATGGTGACAGACTCAGCCAAAATAACATGTGAAGGGTCTGATCTGTATCTCCTCAACACAGATACATGAAAGACACTATATATCCAATCCAGGTTTGGTGGTAAAGCTAGTCTATAAGCTAATGGACCCACATGCTTTAAGATCTCATATGGACCTATAAACCTAGGACTAAGCTTACCCTTCTTACCAAATCTCAAAACTTTCTTCCATGGAGAAACTTTCAAGAACACTCTATCACCCACTAAACACTCGATGTCCTTCCTCATAAGATCAGCATACGACTTCTGACGATCTGAAGCTGCTTTCAACCTAACCCTGATGAATCTAACCTTATCCTTTGTATCTCAAATCAATTTGGGAGCCACTATCTTACCCTCACTGAGCTTCGTCCAACATAGAGATTACCTGCACTTCCTATAATACAGAGCCTCGAATGGAGCCATCTGTATACTCGACTGATAATTGTTATTGTAGGCAAACTCAACAAGCTGAATATTCTTCTCCCAACTGCCCTCAAACTCTATCACACATGTCCTCGAGAATCTGAATCACCCACTCTGACTGACCATCTATCTGAGGATGGAAGGTTGTGCTAAAGTGCAATCTAGTACCCAAAGCCTGGTGTAGCTTCTTCCAAAATCTAGAAGTAAATCTCGAATCTCTATTAGAAATAATGGAAGAAGGAACTCCATGAAGTCTCACAACCTCATCAATGTAGAGCTCTACGTACTGCTCCATAGTGTAGTGAGTCCTAACAGGAAGGAAATGTGGTGATTTAGTCAATTTGTTGACTATGACCCAAATAACATCTTTCTTTCGAGGTGTGGTAGGCAAACCAATCACAAAGTCCATGGTGATCCTATCCTATTTCCACTCTAGAATAGAGATAGGGTGTAGCAAACTCGATGGGACCTGATGCTCTACCTTAATCTGATGACAAGTCAAGCATCTCGATAAAAAATCCGCGATGTCCCTCTTCATAGCTGGCCACTAATACTGTAACCTCAAATCTTGATACATCTTATTACTACCTGGATGCATAGAATATGGACTACTATGGGCCTCCTCTAAGATACTCCTTCTCAAATCCGAGATCTTAGGCACATAGATTCGATCCCCAAAGTATAAGCACTCATCCCTAATCTCAAATCTCTTCTTCTTGCCCTCTTTGACTAGACCTTTCCACTAGGCAATGGTCTCATCACCCTGCTGTGCATCTCTAATATGCTAAAGTAGGTTAGGTCTCACCCTAAGCTCTGCTACAAGGGTACCATCACTAGTCACTGATAACTGAACATTCATAGAACGAAGGGCAACTAAGGAATTTCTGCTGAGTGCATCTACAACTACATTAGCTTTACTCGGATGGTAGCTCTAACCATCTACGCTGCCTTAGGTTAAGCACTCTCTCCATAAGCAAATACTTAAGGCTCTTATGATCTGTATACAAATTGCATCTCTCACCATACAAGTAATGCCTCAAAATCTTCAAAGCGAAGACAATAGCTGCTAACTCCAAATCATTAGGGTAGTTCTTCTCATGTGGCTTAAGCTGTCAAGAAACATAAGCAACTACCTTGCCCTCCTGCATAAGTACACAACCTAGACCATTATGTGAAGCATCATTGTAAACATCAAACGATCTACTTGGAGCTGGATGTGTCAAAACTGGAGCCTCAGTAAGCATCGCCTTAAGCCTCTCAAAACTACTCTGGCATCTATTAGTTCACTCAAATCGAACATCCTTACGAAGAATTATAGTCAGAGGGGCCGCAATAAGAGAAAACCCCTTGACAAACCTCCTATAATATCCAACCAAACCTATGAAATTGCGAACCTCTATGACATTCTTAGGTAGCTTCCAATCAAGCATTGCCTCAATCTTCTTCAGATCTACCCGAATACCCTCTGTAGAGACAACATGTCCTAAGAAAGTAATCTCAATCAACCAAAACTTGCACTTACTAAACTTAGCATATAGTTGTCTGTCTCTCAAAGTCTGTAGAACTATCCGTAGGTGATGAACGTGATCCTCTTATGTCCACAATCAATAATGACCCATGCCCAGACAGCCAATCCATACCCAAAAGCACATCGTACTCGTGAAAAGGCAACTCTATCAAATCTCCCGGAAATACATAACCATGAATGACTAAAGGGAAATCTCTATACACATGATCAACCACAACACTCTGACCTAAAGGACTAGTGACCTCATTGTTGTGGTCTAGTGTGTCAGCATGCATACTACCCAGTCTACCCACATGTATGCATATATATGAATGCGTGGAGTCTAGATCAATCAAAGCAAGTACAAAAGTGTCCAAGATGGAGAAAGTACTTGCAATGACGTCTAGAGCACCCTGCTCCTCCTTGGTCCTAATCACGTAGGCCCTTGCCAGTGCTCTGACCTCTAGTCCATCCATTGTCCTAGAAACTAGCCTCTGACTCCTAGTACCATGTGCATCACCACGACCTCTACCTCTGCCTCTCTGAACATAAGGAGTTGGCCTCTCAACCTGGTGAACCAAACCAGTCACTGTCAACGGGTAATCCCTAATCATGTCCTCAGTGGATGCACATCTAAAATAAGCTCCCATGGCTCTCCTACACACCCCAAAATGTCTCCTATCACACTGGGTGCAAACTGGATTATCTGACCATTGGACACCCCTACCACTAGCAATAGATGTAGCCTGAGGAGCTGATCTCACATATCTACCCCGACCAACTCTCTGACCTAGTCTAAATCCCATCTGTGGTGCACTTCTAAACCTCTTGCTACTAGACTAGACCCTAGATGTCTATCCAGATGTAGCACTCTGAAATCTCTTATATTGGATGCCCTACTGAGTCCTCTGACCTCTACCCTGTCTCTCTATCTAGATCGCCTCAAGCTCTAAAGCAACCTTCACCAAAGAAGCTAGTATGGTGTGAGGCTGGGATGTCAAGTGCATCCTATACTCATCCAGCAATCTCTTTCTGAACTGTTTACATCTATCCGCCTCAAAAGTGATCAATTTAGAAGCATACCTACTCAGCTGTAGGAACTCCTGCTCATACTTAGAAATAATCATCTGACCCTGCTTAACTCGAGGAACACTACTATCTGCTGATCTATATATAGTTCACCCACATATTTCTCCAAAAACTCAGATGAGAAGAAATCCCATATCACATCCTCAGCTCTAGCTTCCTTCACTTCTGAATCCCACCATAAATAAGCCTCTTCCTTCAACAAGAAAGTAGCACAAATCAGTCTATCTCGAGAAGTACACTACATATGCTCCAAAACCCTCTCTATAGCTCGAAGGCAAAACTATGTTGTGGAAGGCACATCATCCTTCTGACCCCCATAAAATCGATAGCACCTTACTTCCCCAGTCTCTTAATAAGGGGATGGACTAGAACAACAACTGGTGGGACTAGAGCCTAGGGAACAGCTCTCGTAACCTGCCTCAAAGCAGCGACCAACTGCAGAACAAAGTCACCCTGATTAGGCCCCGCAGCAGCCTACCCCACCGCTGAGGCCCGCTCTGCATCAAAACCCAAAGCACCACCAGTGGCAACACTAGTTGGTACACCACTCTCTAGCATACCACCCTCTAGAGGGGCATAACTATCCACCTCCTCAAACAGGTGCTGAGACATAACTCGAAACCTATAAAGACCAACAAGTTCGCATTAGAGAGAAGTTCCCAAAATAGACTAATGTGGCATGTATTTAACTTAAATCACTTATGTAACTACTCCAACCAAATAAACTCTCACACCTAATCACAAATCCTAGAATCGCCTAAACCTATGCTCTGATACCAATAAATGTAACACCCGTCGCCCGACATCGAACGCCACATTTGGTGCCAGAGCACCATCTTAACTTATTTAATAGTCTAAATCATAAATTAGAAGTGGCTAAGTTTTCATAAGGAGGCAAATATTAAATTTTAGAAATAAAAGTTTAAGGAAATTCCTACGAAAAATCTGTAAGAGTTTCCCTTAAAAATGGAACTTTCCAAACAAATGAAAAGCAAAGCACTTCTAAATGTTTAATCCTCCAAACCCCAATACTCCAATTTAACACAATAGTTACGCATCACTTCTAAATATCCACATCAAACCATCTAAGGTTCTATCATATTATAATGCCAACCATTTAAGAATTAACTACTAATAAACATACACTTTAAATTCATAGAAAATTAATATTTCTTAATTAATCACGTACTTCATTAATTTACAAGCTTAATATATATGACTTCAACCTCTTAGAATATTTTTATACATGCCATAAATACATCCTAGTACATATCCTACCCAAAATAAATTTTCATTCTCTAATGCTATGCCTCTGGCGTTCATATAGCATCCACCGCTCTTAACCTGCGCATGATAAAAATTGACGCATTGAGTATAAAACTCAGTGGTGCTAAATAACTTAATAGTACAATAAATAAGGTTGTCTAAGCAAAAAACTTCAAATATAATTTTAAATAATTAAATCAAATATAAAAATATCGAAAGTACATAAATCAACAAAAATATTTCAAGAGTCATAAATAAGAGTGTTCTTAAAATAAATTCATAATATCTCAAATATAGGAAAAGTTCCATAAATACAATATATTTTCATTTTTCTGTAATAACAAAATAGAATTTAATCTTATTTGAGGGCTCATACATATACTGAGAGAAATATAATCGGATTCGATTTCATAGATATCAAAAACAGAGATTTAGCTTGTGAAAGCGCCACCGGATGTGGCCTGTGAAAGCACCACTAGAGAATTGGCCTGTGAAAGTGCCACCTGGTAACTAGCCTTTGAAAGGGCCACCCAATAATTCCTGTGAAAGTGCCATCGGATAATAAGCACGTCCGCTTATTCAGAAAAGGCATCCAGAGCCTAGCATATGATCATAGCTTATAATATAAAAGAGAGGCATTAAAGCCGAGAATGCTCATTTACCGGAATAAATCTCATCTTACCATATTTCAACCATGCATACTTGAGCTCAAAACAAATCCATTTCTTCATAAAATATCTTAATTCATATGCAACGTTCTTTAGCAAAACATTTCGAGGCTTAACCCCTTTTATTCCAAAATTCACCAACTCATAACTTACTGAAAATTCCCATTTTTCATACTTATGAAATTCAAAGATTACATATTCAAAAATTGTACTTAAAATTACATAAAAAAAAAGACTAAAACCAAGCTTTAAAGGAAAAGAAATCATGCCTTACCAACTAAAAGGAGGTTTAGCCTCTTTGTGAAAACAAAGGAGGAATGGTTTCCTCCATCAAAAGTCTTAATTACTAAATCAAAATCACTACTCAAAACCATTAAAATCACTACTTAGAACAATTTACCATAAAACCCATTTTTACACATTCAAAACATTCTTCAAGTCTTGAAAAATTCTTAGACGCTAGAATTCAAAGTAGAGTTTTAAACTACCTTTAATTTACTTATCAACTAACTCATTAAAGTCCAAATTAAACACAAAAATCAAAGAACACAAAGGGCCCTACACCTTAAGTGATTTGGCCCCTCTTGCCAATAAAGGGGGAAATGGATTTCTTTTCAAATTAACCACATTAACTTAAGGAGAAACCTTTAAAGAAGACATAACTATCAAAAGAAAGCAAAAGCTTAAAACTAAAACTCAAGCCCTTCCTCCGAAGGAGGTTCGGCCAACCATGGTTGAAGGGGAAGAAGGTGGTCCTCTTCCCATTCAAGTATTCTATCATGCTTAGAAATCATGTCAAATCACACAAAATTCTCAAAATTCATTCAAAAACCTAAAAATTGAAAACTCAAAGAAATGAAAGGAGAAGGAAAGAATATAGGCACTAACTTTTAAATTATGAATATGCTTAGAAAGCTTTATTTCCTAGCCTTTTCCTTCCCTTTAGAGGATGGTTCACCCACCTCTTCAAAGTAGCAAAAATCATAAATTAAAATCAAGAAAATAACGAAGAAAGAGGTGGAGCATGATTTAATGCATATTCTACATGTCTAAGCTATGAAATTAACTTATTAATTAATAAAACCAAAATCCACAACTTACTTAATTTGTAACACCCCAAAATTTTAGATATTAAAATGGTATTATTTGAACGGGTCATGAATGGTACCACCCGATACACAAATAATATTTTATTTAGATCCGATAATGATATTGAATATAATTAATATTTATGGAGTTAATTAGATTTTATGTGATTAGTCTTAATTAATTAAAGTTAAGATATAAATTTTTCATGACAAAGTAAGTAATAAATTATTGGTGAATAGTAGATTACCGGTCTGTGAATAGTAACATTGGTCCGGAACTTAGTATTATTTCGGCCCAAAAAAATTACTATGCATGTTTAATATTTTATTTAATATTTTTGGAGTATGTTTGCATGATTTAGGTGGGTAGAAAATATTTCATGAATATTTTTTGAGAATAAGACATTTAATGAAGAGTGTTTTCTAGTGTAGTATGTTAAGGAATAATTGAGGAATTATTTTTATGGAGTTAATTTAATTAATTGGTGGAGCTAAATACTATTTGAAAGAGAATTATTTGAGGAATATTTAGAGTCATTGGATGAGAATACTAGAGACTTGATCATGGTCATTCATTTGGCATAAAATTAAGAAGTCAAATTTGACTTTTCCACCTAAAAGATTACTACTCATCAACACCTTCTCTTTCTTCTTCTTCTCCCATCTCCACGCCAACTTCTTCTACTTCTCCTCCTCCATTTTCTCTCATTTTCTTACCTCTAAACTACCTCAAATCTTATGAATTAA
>CANUEX010113289.1:0-30670 GCA_948099535.1 Jatropha multifida | reverse complement strand
TAATCGATTAATGGTTATTCAATAAATTTTCGGGCGAACCAAAATGATTTTCGATCCCTATAATATTACGTGGCGTAATATTATTGGCTAATAATTTACAATTTAAATTTAAATGGGAATGTTTCGAAATAAAAATTTCAGGGTATTATAGTACTGTTTCAATTTAAATATTCTTTTTATTATATGTTACTTGTTTTTATTGTTTTTTAAGGAAAATCAAATTGATTTATAAAAATCATCATATAGTTTTTGTTACACGTTTTGTAATCCACTTAAATATTTTGTTAATAATTTTCACTATAATTGTCACGTATGACTCCAACTATTAGAGAAATTGTCTGTTTTAGATCAAGCTAGCTTCATCCCATATTGAATCGGCAAGACTTGCACAGTTTTATTCTGCAGGTGGAATAAAAAACTTCTCAGGAGATTATCCATCCTAGAATTTTTATCAAGCGAGCATACTTAACTCTAAAGTTCTTTTAACTCTTCAAGCTATTACATTAAAATATGCCTCTGATAATTAATTTTTCTCTTTTCGATATATGATCCGATTTATTTTTGCGTCTTACATTTTATTACCCTAGCTAACCTATCATCTTAGAAATTAGCCAGGGCTCTATTTTTATGTTAATTTTTTTAGCCAATCAAAATCATGAAATCATTTTTAAAAACTAATAAAATTATATTCCTCCATAGAAATAGTAGGATTTGAATCAAATAAGATATCAATATAACTAATAAATTTAGGATGTCTAAAAATAATAAATTTTTCATTTTAATTTTTGGCCAACTAAATTGGAGCACAATTGATGATTTTGAATTCAAATAAAAACAGTTCAATTTCTGTTTTATTTTTTTTTATAAATAGAATCATCTATCCGCGGTTCTAAAATCATGATTGTACTCATCTCCAAGTGAATTTAATTTAATAGTAGTGTTCTTTTTTTTTTTAAAAAAAAAATAGTTCTTTTTTAATGTAAGGAGAAAGAAAAATAAAAAACAATATCACACAATTCCTTGCATAAACCACTTCTATAATATCATAAGCAACAACAGAAATGCAAATAAATATTAATACAAAAATATAAATTTCATATTAAAATATAATTCAATATTAAGTGAACATAGGACGTGATGAGATTTACGTTTGAATTTGCTATCTCAATATTGAAAATTGAAAAATGAATAAAAAAATTTTAATTTTAAATATTAAATTATACGATTAAAATATTACACAATTTTAAAGAAAAAAAATTACAATTTTATCTCTTTAAAATATCAAAATTAATTGGCATATCTTACTTTTGAAAATATATTAATATATTCCTAATTTTTATTTCCATTAAATTAATTTTTAGAATTTTACTGTTTAACAAACTACAAAACAGAGGTTAAAGGTGACAGATAGAGATCTTCCACCTAAAATACCCTTAAAAAATAGAGACTTCTTTTTGACCTTTTTCTCATTTGCATATAATCTTTTTGATGCTCCTATTGCAACTGCCATCTCCACCAACTCCTATCACAATTTCTCTATGTCGAATAAGAATTGAATTCCAGAATTTATGACAATCAAATACCCACCTAGATCCAAATTTTTTTTAAAAAAATTTCGAACTTCTTCTCCTTTATTGCATAATAGATCTAAATATGCTAGCAGGGCATGGAGAGTGGACAAGGGAGAACTATTTTTACAGCAGAATGCGGCTATGTGTTTTATTTCCCTTGTGTAGCTGCGCATGAGAAGAAGCAATAGTTGCTTATTTGCCTTGTATGCAATGCTACTTGGAAAAAACTGTCTTGACTCTCTCTACACCATAAACCACCAAAAATCAAGAGAGAAGATGACAAAATCAAAGATTTTTCAAACATCAAGAACTTGAGAGTATACAATTATGATGAGCCTCTAATGTCTCCTTCTCTTGGTTCTCTCTTCTATCCTATACTAGAATGATGTGATAGCTCACCTCATGAGTTTTAAGGCTTTACGTTGATCTTCCTTATTTTTCTCAATGTTATTATTTTAACATTACTTTATTTTTGCTGATTTTTTTTCAAACATTACATTACAGATAATCAACATTCTTAAGGATAAATATGGCGGTTGCTGCTAGTTCTTCTACTGCTACTGGTTCTTTCGCTTCTTGCTTCTCTTGTTGTTCCTTGTTCATGTACTATTGCTTCTGATGCTGCTAATGGGGGTGTTGCTACCCTTACTGCTTCCCTTCCTATTGTCTCCTTTTCGAAGCCCTTCCCAAACATCTCTGAAGTTGAAGTCTTCAATGGAGAAAACTTCAAAAGGTGGCTGTCACACCTTACTCTACTGTAAGTATGATATATCGCCCGTAATATACTTAATAAGCACTTAATGGACATAAATACTTACTACGTATACTACAAGAGACTTAAAAATTTTCCATTCATTTATATATTGTAGAAAACCAAATTTGTTATAAAAAATAAGTTTAATTCTTCTTTTGGTTCTTCCATATGCTATAAAGAAATGTCGTTTTAGTAATTTATTAAATATATGAAATGTAACTTTTATTAAGCTAAATAAAAGAGTTGAATCAATAAAATTCTTATACTCAATTTCATTACCGAAAACATGAATGGTTTCATAATCTATAAGACCAATGAAATGCACTTATATACTGGATCCATTTCCTTTATATAAGTATTTCCATAAATAAATAATAATGGTAAAATATTTAAATTACTAACTAAAATGCATATGAAAATATAAACTGAATATTCTATAACAGTATTAAGATTTTGAATGAACTTTATTTGTTTATTCATATATATATATGATTGTTCTATTAATATTATTATACATCATATAAATTTCAATAAAAAATACTGTACTCAAAAATTATAATAGCAGCTCATGTTTTCTCCTTTCATGTTCTCTGCGATAGTACAGAAGACACTATCGCTAAGCAAAATTGTTTAGTGGTGCATATGTGTATAGTCGACAGTAATAATAGAGCACATAAAATCCCATATGAAAACACCCTTTTCATATTTTCTCACTTTAAAATCATAGTTCTCTTAAAATTCAATTAATAGCTTTATAAAAAGCACTTAACAGTAGCAATAGCAGTAGAAAATTCTTTAAATAAAATTCAATAGTTGCCCCATATAAAAATGATAGAACAACATCAATACCATTTCAATAAAACAATCATTTAATGATTTAACAATATTTTATTTAGTCTCAGCAATCTAGATAGAATTAATTCAAAGAGTCATTAGAGTTTAATGTGCACATCTAAACCCGCAATCTACAATCTCAATTTGTGATTTTTATCTAAACATAAGAGGGAGCGATCTACAATCTCATTGAAAAGGGAGCAATCTACAAACTCATCATAGGGGGAGCAATCTATAACCTTAACATGGAGGGACCAATATCAATCGCAGTTTCAACTTTAACAAATGAAGTGATATCGGCAGAGTAATAACTATATCTATCAATTGCTGTGAAACTATAAATCATTTTATTCATATAACAACATCAAAATCATATTGGGCAACATTTCATTTGACAAATACTACTAAAAATATTCAATTATAGCCACCCTGAAACAAAAAATAATGATTGGCCAATATTCTTCTTTTTCATAAAATAGAACTTTCAATAAAATCACAAGAATCATTTAGAAATCATATTATATCAAATCACACTTCTTTTCTTTCAAAATCCATAAAAAATATTTTAATAACTCCTTCAAGAAAATATCACTTTGTAAAATATTAATAAAATTAAATATATTTAACTTTAATCAAAATAAAAAATCAGTATTGTACTAATCTAGATTGGAAAGCCTTCTTAGCCTTCATTCTCTACTTATTGACTCTTAAGCAATTTTTGTGGCTTATTCTAACTTATAACCAAATCACACAATTTACTTTAATTCTTTGTTTTCAATTCTAGGTGGCTATATAAATTCTTAATATTCTTATTTTAGTTTTCATATGCATTTTATTCTCATCAATGTCATATGTCTATATTTTTAAGTAGTTAATTAATTATATTTTTCATAAGTTTATTTGTCATTTTGAAATCCATATTTCTTTAAGCAAACATATTTATATTTATTTATTTACTTTAATAACTAGAAGGGATATTGGATTTATTTAAATTCATTTGTTAAAACTAGTTAGTTAAATTTGGTTTTCTTTTATTAAACATCTATTTTACTTTTCAAAACAATTTTGCAATTGTTAGGAGCAATTGATAAAATGGGTTAAGTAATCAACAGAATCACATAAGTAACAAATTAGAATGAGCAATCAATAAAATAGGATGAGCAACACAATAGTCTGAGCAGAATATACCGAGCAATAGAATAGTCCGAGTAGAATGTGCCGAGCAGCAAAATGGGCCGAACAATTAGTAAAATGTGCTGAGCAATTAATAAAATGAACCAAATGTTACTCAAACTAGTTCAAATAGAGATAACGCTCGGTCAAAGAGTTATTTAATCATACAATTAATGCCCGACATTCTCTCTTAATGTTTATTACCAGAATTCTTGCTAGGCATTTACATATTCAATTACAATAGAAAGATTGCTATAAATATTTGTATCACATTCCATTAGAGAACATATTACATCTTTCAATAATTCTTAAACATCATATTTTGCTTCTATCAAATTGGTGCAGTGAGCGTGGAACACACCTCAGTTTTCATATTATTTGGCAAGTCTCTCTTAGCAATTATTTCTAAAAGGAAAAAATGGCTCCAAATCCTCCATCCATGATAAAATCATAGGTTGTAAAAGCCTTAGTAGAAGCATATAATAACTTTTCATTAATCCTATAACGATTTATGCCTTTTCAACATTCCCAGCAACATAACTATTGCCATAAGAATGGAAAACAAATATAGTTGAACCTCTATAAATTAATAATGTTAGGACCGTGAAATTTTATTAATTTAGCGAGGTATTAATTAATCGCGTAAATTAATAATTAATAATTTATAGAGTATATAGCTTATATATCTACAATGTAAATACTGACCTAGATATATGTGAACACTAATTTATATATATTAAGTAGTAATCATGCATATTAGTTAAATTCATGTATTTTCATTAATAAATTTTCAGTATTCCATACATATCTCAATAAAATGTATAAATCCATTTAACTATTAATGTAGTTACATATACTAACATTAACTAAGTTACATGTATAGTATAAATCTACTCAACTATTAATGTAGTTACATGTACTAACATTAACTAAGTTACTATATAAAGAGAGGTACTATACAACTCTACAAATCAAAAGAAAAAATGACTTCTCATCTCAAAGGTATAAAAAAAATCAACTATGACAGATGGTATGCGTAGAGAATTATGTGAGTACAGATAACAAAATCTAGCATACACTCAAAAGCAATTGCAACAGTGGGTATCAGAGAAGTTTAATTTGCAAGTGAGTCAAGCTACAATATCAAATACCATCAAGAGATCAGCAGAGTATCTATCAGTAACCGACGTTCCAAAAGATGATGCCAAAAGACATAAAGCTGCCAAATTTCCAGAATTACAGAAAGCTCTCTACAAGTGGTTTGTTTATTACTAAGAGCGCGTTAATATGAGTGGAGAACTAATTATAATGAAGGGAAAAGAGTTTCTAAAAAAGATGTATCCCATTGATACGGTTGATTTTCATTTTTCTCAAAGTTGGCTAGAGCGCTTCAAATCAAGACATGGTATCAAGACATATCGTCGTTTTGGATAAAGTGGATTGGTTAATATGGAGGTTGTGGAGAACAATTTACAATCCATGAGAAACTTAATCAGTTTACTATAAAAGATATTTTCAATATGGATAAAAATGGATTGTTCTATAGGCTACAACCAGATGACTCTCTTGCAACGAAGCAACTTGAAGGTAAGAAACAAGATAAGAAAAGACTTACAATTGTTATTTGTTGTAATGAGGATGGTTCTGAGAAAATTCCTTTATGGATCATTGAGAAGTACATAAAACCACGTTGTTTCAAGAATGTGAATTTAGGTAGCATGAATTGTGAATATCGTGCTAACAAAAGAGCATGGTTGACTGGAATTTTATTCTAAGAATATGTTCAACAACTTGATGCAAAAATTGATGGTAGAAAAAAATTCTTTTAATTATTGACAATTGTCCTGCTCATCCAAAAAATATTGGAGGTTTGAGAAATATTGAATTATTTTTTTTGCCACCTAACACAACATCGAAGATTCAGCCTTGTGATGTAGGGATCATACGAGCTTTTAAGATGCATTATCATAAATGATTTTATCAAAATCTTTTGGAGGGTTTTGAAATTGGGAACTCAAATCCAGAAAAGATTAATATTTTAGATGTAATGAATCTTGCAATCTCGGCATGCAAAATAAATGTCCACTCAAGTACTATTGCAAATTGTTTTAAACATTGTAAACTTCGATTGCTAGATGGTGAATCCTTAAAAAATCAAGAATAAATGGACATTGATGGCTTACAACAATTGCAGAATCTAATCAATGGATTGAACTATTGTAACACAATAAATGCTGAACAAATAATTGAGAGTGTTATGAAAATCAATAAAGAAGATAAAGTAGAAGATGATAGTGTGGAATTAGAATAAATTTCTGTGCAAAGATGCTCTGAAAGCAACAATCATCTTACATCACTTCCTTTTATAATATGAGAACTCTACACTGAATTTTCTTAATGCTCTAAGAAAGGTTAAAAATAACATTCAAGGTGATATTAATTTTAAAAAGAAATAAATAATATTATATTCATATTTTCAGAAACCTGCTTAGTTTAGTTATGAATTGTGTATAAAATATTTTGATACAAATTATGAATTATTAATTTATATGCCAATGAAGTCTATATAAATTTATTTTTTTATATTATTTTATAAATTTAATAAATTATTAATTTATCATATTATTTTTTATTCGAGACTGTAAAAAATTATTATTTTAACGAGATTATTAATTTATGGAGATTTGCCGTTGAAAAGGACGATGGCATAAGGAATGAGATCGGCACGTTGGATTGTTCATGCGCTCGGGAGTATTATTTATTTGTTAATGAAGGGTATTTTTGTCTTATCTGTCAGTATTTGATGGAAAAGTACAAATTATAAATAGAAAGAACCGGACAGTCTGATTTCAACATCTTTTAAGATAAAATTGTAATTTTTCAACTTTAAATTATTATTTAGATTGAATTTAAAAATTAATTTTTTAATCATAATTAGACAACCTAGCACAAGTAGCAACCCATAGTTAAATTCCCCAGCCGTCTAACCCGTTCGATAAAACTGTAAAAAACGAAGTAAAGACTACTCCTCGAGATCAAAGCCGTAAAAAATTAAAAAATAAATAAATAAATAGCATTAACTACCCGTTAAATCTCTCTGCTACCTCTCTCTCTCTCTCTCTCTCTCCAATGGCAGATTACGACACCAACCACCACCAAGGCAGTAGCCACCACCACCAATCAATCCCAAAAGAAACAGCACTCCAAGCCCTAAACACAATAATCCAACTCCACTTCGAGAAAACTCTTGAAAAGAAAAGATCAATAGACCTACAAAAGAAAGAACTCCACAAGCTTTTCCTTCTCTTCTTCATTTTCCTCTCTCTGGTTTTCATGGCGGAGGCTCAATCCAGTCGCCTTCAGTGTAGGCATTGCTGGGCCCCAATAATCCTTCTCTCTTTAGCCCAGCTAATCTTCTATGTCTCCGTAGCTCAAACCCTGAGGTGCATAAATGGGTTTAAATACCAAAGAAGATGCCATAAGCTGACTTTAGGATTAGCGACTGAAAAGCTAAGGGAATTGAAGATGAGAATGGGAAGTGGTAATAGTGAGTATGGTGAAGTTGTTGGAGATGAAGGTGAGCTTGAGATTCATTATCAAGAACCACCGGAGAGTTATTTTGGTAAGTTTAAGAGAAATTGGGCTTTGCATTTTGGGTTCTTGATCTTGATTTATGCCTTTATGGTTTCTTGTTCTGTTGTTCTTCTTTGTTATTAGTTTAATTTAGGATTTCAAGAAATTAATTAATTGCATAATAGGATTACTCTTATGTGAGAATTTAATTGTTTTCCAAGAATTTTGTGAAATCTTGATTAAATTCATATGTGAAATGGATTTGGAAATGCAGTTGACTGGTACATTTCTTGTTAGAACCTGAGCTTTTTCTTTTTTAGCATTTATTTGGGATTATGAAAAGGTAATGATAAGCATATGCTTTGAATTGATTTTGTCACTCTCTTTGCGGACTGTGAGAGTGAAACTGACAATCTACTTTTTCTTTTTTCCTTTTTATTTCCTGGTTTGATGATGAAATTTGGTTTGGAGTGGTAAGAGCAGACCATGTTAAAATTTTAGTATTTTTTTTTTTTTTAAGATTTGGTGTTATTATGGTTATTTTTCACCTTGAGATTTGAGAATTTGTAAATATTTTTTTTTTCTCTAATGTAAATTTCTAAAATTAAATCAAAGACGAAACCACTTACTAACTTATTATTTGTTCTGACTTATCAATTTATCAGTGAAGATATAAATTTGAATTTAACTTAATTTTAATTAATAAAAAAATAAAAATAGGTCTAAATTTTGTATAATAATACACTAAAAATATTAAAAATCATTAAAGTGATTATTTTTGAAATAAATTCATCTGTTATAATTATAGAAGCTCTATATAATAAAATTAAATGGAAAAAATATAAATTAGCATTAAATTATAGTTAAATTAGCAAATCAAAGATCTTTCTTTTAAATTTTTTTTTGATCGGCAGATAATATTTTATTTTATTAAATTATAAAATCAGAAAAAATATATCAAATTCAAAAAAATTAAACTCGAGTCAATAAATTTTCTTTATACACTCAAGCCTAAACTTTTGATAAGTGAAAAAAATATGATTATCAAAAACTCTGTGCAAACAGTACAATTAATTATATTAATTATGATCTTTCTTTTAAAAAACTAACTATATTAATTATGATTTTGTTAATATTTTGATCATTCATGATCAAAATAAGCTCTTTCCATTGTCAATTGATTGGAAAAAAAATAAAATTAATTTTGTATTAAGAAAAGGTCTATAAAATTTATAAATTATAGTCAAATTGATTATAAGATTCTTAACTTATAATTCAGTTAATATTTCCGACTCTTTATTTTAGATGACAATATCAAAATATTAACTGAATTGCAATTTATAATTAATTTTTAAAAATAAAAATTTTTATATATTAATTGATTATAATTTAAGGATCAAATTATTTTTTCTTCCCTGATTAAAATAGAAAAAGGGCTTATTATTATTTTTGTTTTTTACCAATTTGAAATTTGAATGTAAAAAGATCCGTTGAAAGGTCGTAAAGAAGGGGTAGCCCAGTGATTTTGGGGGTTGGCTGCAGAGAGCATTGTACGAGGTCTGAAACTCTCAATGATATCAGACAACGAATACTGTATCATTGGAGTATAGTAACGGCTCTTCTGCTAGTCATTACTGACATTTTAGGCTAGAATCAAACTCTGTTGCGATTTTTTTTTTGTAAGTGATGCTTTGTCTTATATGAAGTTTTTTACATGTTTTTTATTTTATTTTTTATAAGAAACAGAGTGGGTATCTTGAATTGGGTGTTGGATCCTCTTCTTACAAAATCACTGTATTGTAATATCACACTCCTCATGCCGACAGAGTTACAGTTCAAGCCATACAGCTCCAGTGGTGACAACAATATTCTTCTATATTTATTATAGGGAAAATTATTATGATGCCCCTATGCATCAAAATACAATGAATGAGTCCCTTCATTATGAAAAATGCTTTTTGAAGTCCTTATATTTTACTTTTTGTCATAATATTATCTCTTTTGTCCTTTTTCAGTCAATTTGGCCGTTAAATTAATAAAGAAAAGACGAGAGTACCCTTGTCCTTTTTATGATTAATGGAGCTTCATTAAGGTCTTTTCTTCTCTACCCATATATATGTAATGATTTTGAGAGATAGAAATTAAGGGTTTGTTCGGTAAAATTAATTGTTTTGATAGCTGTTAATTTTTTTAGTGGCGTTTAGCTGTTAGTTGTTTGAATAGCATTTCATGAAACGTTAAAAGCTAAATATTACATGAATTAATTTTTTATAAAAAGTTACTCTAACCTTTAAAAATCAGTCCAAATGTTAGTGTTACCGAATAATTTTTTAAACAGTATTCAGCGTTTTGACTAATCAAAACTCTAAAAGTTATTTTAAAAGTTGTTGCTGAATGCAGCCAAGAGAGAAGAGAGAGATTGAGGTAAGGATGGAAATAACTGACAGAAAATGCAATAAAGTTAGGTATAAAGACTGAATTTTAAAAAACATTTCTAAAAGGGCAGAAATGAAGTAGTTGATATATACGGGGATATAATAATAATTTTCTCTTTATTACGTTTAAGCTGAATGATAAACAAACGAAAAAGAACGATAAAAGGAGGTGTAATTGCTTCCAAATTTCTAAATTAGGATGCAATTAAAAAAATAAATTAAAAAATATAATTGCAATAAATAGTAAAATTGGAGATATTTTTCTTATTAAACCCAATAATATCGTAGGTCAAATACATTTTTGCAAGTGTAAATACATTCCTGTGGCTAATATTATAATCAAGGCTGGGGACCACAGTTCTCCAGCGGATAATTTCACACAAATATATAATTATAACCAAAAATATAATTTCACTTCTGCATTTTACACAAATTGCAGGAGACCTATTTTTACTCTGAAATTATCAATTTTAGTATTTTTAATTTTTATATACAACATATTGATTTTATGTATTTTTACTAAAACTGTTGAAATAATAATTTCATAATTTTTAACTATTTAATAAATGTTTAATTGCTATAAAATTTTAGAAATTGAAGTATATTTTATAAATTTAATTATTTAATGAGACAAACTAAAAATTGTGAGTGCCGCCAAATTTTTTACATCAAATACATACTGAATTTATGGATTTTTAATAAGGGTTGTAGTTTCTAAGTTTTTGCCAATCTATTATATATATAAACTGAAAAAGAAAATTCAATACGTCTCCCGTTTTAGCTTTTTATTTTTGGTTTTTAGAAATTTTAGGATTTTATTTTATTTTTTATAGTTTGATTGGTTGTTCAATATATTTTTAATTAAAGTTTAATAGATATTATGTAGGTTGTTATGAATTTAAAAATTTAAAAATATTATTATATTATTTAATTATTATCTTTAAAATAATTACAATTAATTTTTTTTATCCATATCTGTATAAATCTAATGTCTTTTCTCTCATTCTCTCTAACGAAAAAGAAGATCCTTTTTATCTTTTTTTTTTTTTTCCTTTTCTACTGCAGACATTCATTTTTCAAAATTGATTCAAGTTTTTTTTTATAAATTATTCTTTTATACGTTAAAGTATTCATGCAAGAAAACGAACTCACAAGTTGGATCCACCTCTAATTCTTTTATATGTTGTTGGTATTTAATTTATATTTTTATGCTCATGATATGTAATTTTAGGCTTTTCATATATGGCATTGTTTAATTCATAACCAGCAGAAAATTACAACTGTTAATTGTAATTACTGGTAAAACCTCTTTATGCAATTGTGTCCCACGTGCTATCACTAAACGACACAGCGGAGAGACATTAGTAAAGACGTCGAGTTAATGCATAACCACCGATTGCCGACAATGGGCCAACAACCATTCTCCAGAATTATTATTGCAAACTTGTATTTTAATATTTGTTGCAATTCATGCATGCACTTGACATTATCCAAATATGCTTTATAATCATTTATCGCATTTAATCCATAATATTTTATATATTTAAAATTTTATCTCTTAAAATTATCATCAAATTTATTTAAATTATAATAAATTATTGGTTAAATAGAATACATTACCCTTAATTTAATACTAATTTTTTTAAAAAAATATTAATTAAATTGAAGTAATACTAACTCTGTTCCATAATATTTTTCATGTTTGAGAAAATAGATTATTTCAAAATACTTATCACATTAATAGTTTCAAAGAGTAATAAATATATATTCTTTTAATTTTACCATTTATATATAACCAATAATTACTACTTCAACTTAAATGATTTTGTTCAAGAATTAGTATTAAATGAACGATAATATAGCTAATTTACCTAATAATTTATTATAATTTAGATAAATTTAATGATTTTTTAGGAAGTGTGATATTTTAAATGTGACAAATAGTATGAAACAAAGAGACTAACTATTTACAATATACGAAGGGTAGACATGAAAAAAAAAAATTATTACTTCTTGAAATCACGTATGATAAATATTTTGAAATAGAAAAAATATGATAAATATTATCCAACTTGATAAATATAATAACTATCTTCTCAAAATACCCGCAAAAGTATATATATATATATATATTGATTGGTTGTTCTTTCGTTTAAATTAAATGCTAAATTTTTAGAAATATAAAATTAAAGTTATGTTTTTATTAAAAAATTAAAGGAATTTAATAAATTTAAATAGTTTTTATTAAAAAAAATTAAAACAATTATGCTACAAACAAGATATAATATAAAAACACATAACATTCAAAATATTAGATAAGTAGCCCTAAGCTTGGGGTGAAATGACGAATTAAAATAAACTCTCTTTTGGCAATCTTTTAATTAAAAATCATATGAACGATTACTAAAAATCTATTATTTTAAATTAAAAAATTAAATCATTTTGAAAGAAATAAAAATGACGTAGAAATATAAAGAAATTTTAGATAAACTATGCCAGTACCACGGTTCACTAATCCTATCAGCAGCTGACATGATTTTCATTGTCAACAAAAAAAATAAGTCGTCAGTCTGTTACAAAATGTGGGATTTCTACCAAGTGATCTACAATAAAAAGAACACTGTACAAAATGACAATACTGAGCGTCTATTAATAAATAAAATAATAAAACGTACAGTGCAACATCAGTAGCCCTTTATAAAGTAAATCTAGACCCAGTGTCACAAAAATAAAAAAATAAAAACCAGAGCCTGAAGTATACTTTTGAATGCAGTTTTGTACCGGATTGGCAAGCACGGCCACAATTTGATTCTGAAGGGTCAGAAATAATCTAGAGCTTGCACATTACTGTGAAGCAAGAATTTGATTCTGAAGCAGTTTTCCAATTAATCCTACACTCAATCACAACAGAAAACTGCTTCGAGGCAGTATGCATTTGGCTGCAACCTGTTGGTTAAACGCTAGACAGAGCATCACACAATGATTTGTATGCATTAACACAGAGTTTGAATTTTTCTTCAGCCATTGCCTGCACATATGCATAGAAAACCAAAGAGTTAAAACAAATTAAATACCTTAGCGTCGAACCGGTCTTCCAGGTTTTGCAGTCCAATACATTTCCATTATGTTACCTAGCCAAACCCTCCACCACACACGTAGAAAAAGAGGGGGATGAACAATGCATGCAGGAACAGAAAAAGCATATTCATTGAGATTAACAGCTCTCAATATCTAATATAGAGTAACCAAGTGCCAGAGTTAATCTCTCCCCTTGCCATCTTTCTCACTTATATTGACATGCATTCACAGAAAAAAATAGTTTCATTTGGTGATATATCATCCCATTTTAAATTTGAATTGGCTCAATTCGGTGTAATATGTTAGTTGAATCAGAATTCATAAGCACAGAGAGTATTAGAAAATGACATGCATCAACCAACAGTGGTAGATCTACCAACACGGTTGTCAGCATTGAGAACTCACTTCAGCTTAACAATCATCCGAAAATGGCAACATGAGGATATAATGAGAGAACCAGAAAACCACACTACTGGATGGTATATGACTTGATCAGAGAGATGAAGCCAAAAGCAGGAATATAATTTTTGAAAAGACAAAATAAGAAATTCAAGCGACTGAAAGAAGATTGGTAACCTGTGAAGGGCCTTGATGTTTGTCAGGATGCCACTTTAATGCTGACAGGCGAAAACTGCTAGGTTCATTTTAATAATTTCAGATTATTTTTAAAGAGAGTATAAAAAAGAGAGTTTGTTGTGATCACAACATCATGTTCTTATAATTTAAGATAAAGGGCACTTACGCATTTTTAACATCTTCAATCCTTAAGGGACCACTTGGAGGCAAACCAAGGATTATTCTGTCATCACTTGATCCTACAGAGCAGAACCCATTATTCGACTCAGTTTCACTTCCTGCATCCGACTCTTCATCTCTATGATTTGTCCAGTTTGGCTGCTCTCTCCACTCAAAGCCAGATGTTGAACCTTGGAAAGTAGACTTGTGAAAAGACCAGGTGTACCATCTCTTTCCAAACGTTGCATGAAACACTGTTTCAGGACCATCAGAGTCCTCACAGAAACCCTCTCTTCTAATCTTACCTGATGATTCAATAATGCAGGTAACTGGTAAATTCTCATACCCAACAAACAAATAAAGTAAATTACTAAATCATTAGTTTGGTTCAACTCTCATTATTTTGATTTTTGACAACTATATTTATACTTGATACCTAACGGGATCAGTAAAAATGATATGAGGCTGATCACTTGAGTAGTTGACTTCACGAAAAATCTAAATTGGCTGATATAGTAATATCTAATGGTTTTAAATTGAACTTGAATTGCATATCATGCTTACTCAATTATCTTTTCATAAAAAACAAAGCAAAATATATGAATAATCCTTATAGAAATTGAATTCAAAGATCCACTAAAGAAACTAAAAGAGAAGAAAGCAAAATATTAAGAGACCTTCAAGTTGCTCTAATTGGTAAAGGTGATGTCATTCAAGGAGTTACTGGGCAAGAATAGCATCATGAAGAACAGGAAGAAAATTTTGATCAATCAAATATTTGATTGGTTAGACTCCAAAGAAAATGCGATGCTAATATTTAGTTTGATAAGAAGTGAACTATGTTTCCTAGACTGGAGGTTTTCTTTGGCTGTTAATGAAGGAAACTTGAGTGTTTCTACTTTTTAGGAGGCACATATGCCTATATTCTTCATCTTTAACAATGGTGTATTTGTTTTTATTTAAACACTGTTCTTAAAGATGCAAAGCATGTTGCAAAAGGATATTGGAGTCTTCAGTGCAGGATGCAAGCCTAACAGGGATCAGGAAAAAGAAAATTGAAACTCAAACATTCTTAACAAACTCAAGAAAACAGGATTGGTAAGTTTTATTAATCTTCAAAGTGTTGATCTAAATTTAACAATTAGTAATCTTCAAAGTGTCCATCTAAATTTAACAATCCAACCACCAAGAAAAGAAGACAAATTCACAAGGAAAACAAATATAGACTTCACAAGGAGAGCAATTGTTTAAGAAAAGAGAAACAGAAATAGAGCAGAAAAAGAAAAGGAAAAACTAAATAAAAAAATACACACAAACAGAGCAGCCAAGGGGAGGGGAAGACAAACTGAGAAGATCAGAAAAAAGATTGGAGGAGAGATATTTGAGGTGCATCAGGAACTGAGAAACCCAAAGGTGATGGTCTGGCAAGATTTTACCACCAGAGGGAGAATTTACATTGGCTCACTGGTCCATCTTCATGTCTGATTCTGATACAGAAGCAAATTGCAAGTCTGGTGTTAGTGGCTTTTCCGGAGAAGACTTCTGTGGTGAACCTTTCTCGGGCCTTCCACCTAGAAGGAGCACTACTAAGCTAAAATGCACGTATCTATTAGCGGTCATCCACCTTTCCCTTATGGAGGCGCTGGGGTCAGCGCCAGGATCCTCGAGCACACCTTAGCAACTAGATAATTGTATTTAAATCATAGGTCATAATTAAGGCACTCAGTGCATTTTTAAATAGATTGTTTCTCCAATGAACCTATGGCCACATTTTCATAAAGGAGCAACCACAGCTGCAGCAACACTTGCCCTTGATTCATATAATCAAACATGTGATGAAAGAAGAAGATCACATTTATTATTAGTTATTACCCACCACACTTCTCTCTATTTAAGTTTCCTACAGATAATGTTAGGTCAACTGACAAAATACGTTTTGATTATATTACCAAGTTAGGGAACTAAAATACTACAATGTGGGTAGCAAACTAAAATACTATATGCCAAGTTAAGAACCCAGCTGTTTTGGCATCCTGATTGTTTTCCTGCTTCAATCCTAACTGTCTTTCTTCTTTTGCATTTATCTCATAAAAATCAAGACCAAAATTTTCACTAATCTTGAGAAAAAATTACCTCACTCTTCATCCCTTTCTCGATGCCCAAACATCAACCCAATTTATTTTCCTCCAAGCCTTACTCTCAATGCTCATCATACAAATATGCAAGCAAGTTTTCAACCACTACAACATAGAATGCATTGTCCTCGAACTTAACTCCAATGGCATGATCCATGCTGGGTACTTGTGTGAGTGCATTCAGGTGTAGGAATGTATGGCAATTTTTTGTGAACATGAACTTTAAGATATTTGAGTTTTGAGTAATGGAGATATACAGAGGTTTGAGTTGGTGAGACCAAAACCAAATGCTGGATAAGGTCAGCTAAGATTGTATAAGGATTTTCTCTCATGTAGAAGCTTAGTTTTTTATATTGTTGAGGATGGGATTGTTTTAGAGCTCCTCCAATGGGATTGTTTAGTACAATTACAATTCAAAAATCTTTACTCTTCTTATCTTCACCTACACTAAGCCTATAAGCATAAGGACGAACTCTTGAAGACAATGTTCAAGATTTCAGAGGCCAAATACATAAATTCATCTTTGTACTTTTCGCGGAAAATTCTGCAGCACCTTGAACTTTGCAGAGACCTATTCTGCCCCCTAAAGTTATGAATTCTAGTAACTTTACAGACTTCTCCATACTAGCAATAATAGTTATTATAGTTTTTTTTTTCTTCTATACGTAAAATATTAATTTGATGTGTGGTTAGTACAAGTTTTGAAATAATAACTTTAACTTTTTTAAACTTTCCAATAAGAGTTCAATTAATCATAGAATGATTTTGAAAGTTGCAATCTTATAAATTTAAGTATCCAATAGATCAAAGTAATAGTTCATAATCTCATAAGATTTTCGACCAAAAGTACATGAATGAAGTTATGTGTTTGGCCAGATTTTGAATTTACTTGATGCTTTCTGCTATCATTCACGATTTGGGGGAGACGATGGAGGAGGGGAAGTGGGGTTTAAAAAGGGACAATCAGAATGTGAAAATCAATGACTCTCTTTTAGTTTCATTAGTCTCTTAGAGCTGTTATTGGCCCAAAAAACTTGCTCAGCAATTTTGTCCATGTCACCCTCTAGCACAAGCCAAATTAACCCAAGTTACCAATTGGATAGAATTGAAACAAATTAACAAAGTTTTGATTGATTATATTAAAGGGATAGGATTGAAAAAATGTGCATATTTTGGGATTCATAAGATAATCAGGCCTTATGACAGTTGTCATCCTCTTCTATTACTATAACCTAATGAATGATGATATGGCCAACAAAGTACTTTAATCGGTTATCCAAATCATTTAAATCCCACAATTTTAGTTGTGCGAAAAAAAAAAGTAATAGAAGAATAAATAAGAACATAAACAAACCTCAAGCCCTCATTTTATCTCGTATTCTTCTCAAGCATGGAAGCCAATTATTCATGTGTGCTTCCCCTATTTTTTCTTTCCCTTTTTATTTTCTTGTGATTGAGAGGCTTGGAATTGTGGTGCCCTTTGCCTCTATTTCTCATCTTTACTTTTATTTAAAAACCAATGCAAGGAAAATAATTATAAACTCTAAAATTCTGCCTCCCACATGAATTCAGGAGTGACAGTACCAAAACTATCATCATTTTTCTCTCTTAGGGCGATATTTTCACTTTTTAGATTTAGGAAGTGATAGTTATAATAATATCACAATCAACAAATTTCACTTTTATATATGTAGGCCAAAGTTGTAAGACCTAGAAAGAGGGAGATGTTGAGCACGATATCAAATGGATGACATTTTGCATGAACATGAATAAAGGTAAAGAGGATAGATTTAAAAGGTTAAGGAAATTAATTAAATAAACCCAGAGTAGAAGAAAAGAAAAAAGCTCACGTTTCTTTTTCTTGACATCAGATTTCCTAGAATATTGAGCAGAAGATTTTGCATGCCTTCTGTTACCAGTACCACGAAAATTCTCTGGATTAAATCTTATCTTTTCATCCTAGGCACAAGCAAAAAACAATGTTTATATCAGTAACTAGATAAACTAGAACTTTCAGCCAAGCACAAGCGGAGAAAACTAAATGATGAGGCACATGCATCTGTCTTGGAAAAAAGGTAACACAAAAATAGATATATATGCATTGGGCCCCACATATCCTTGGTAATGAACATGGTTGATAAAATTCTATGGTGTCTTTTTTCTTTTTTACCAATTCCTTGAAATTGTATATGCTAGAATGACTAATTCTCAATTTGAACACCTCAAAAAAAAAAAAAACAGAGAGAGAGAGAGAGAAAGGAACACGTTGACTGCCCACTTGCAGATTCAAATCTATATGAAGAATTGCAAGTGACAATAAATAGACCTTGAATCAAGAGAATCATCTGAAAATTGGTTGAATTGATCAAACTGATCGATTCCATCTATTTCTTTCTTGTGCTTCCAAAAGTATGTAGTCAGACTTGACTAGCTTAAGTCTCAAACTAACCCTTTTCTCCCTATTATCTTTTGAGCAGAATCTAATGAAGCCTCCTTGAGATTTCAACTTGAAATTTAGACACCGATTTTTCCATGTAATAATATTTGTCTATGGCAAATATTCTAGAGAAAAACTTTTTCTTTCCGAGAAAACATTAGCTTTCTAGTTTGGTTGCATGCTAAAAATCAGTTAGAAAATATTTTCTAGCATTTTGAGAATAATAGAAAATACTCATTTCTTTGCAATAGAGAAGAAGAGTACGAAAAAATGTTGAACCTAAAAGTGCTTAATATTTTTCTTTTTATAGTTGAATGTGAGAGGAAATTATATAAGAAAAGGGCAAATAGTAATCGGTCAAAGTGATCACCCATCAGCATGGCAATAGACTAATATGCATGCGCCAATGTTATGACATTCCATAAAATGATTTCCTATTTGAGTTAGAAATGACTAAGTATCTCCTTTGATCAAAAAAGCATTTTCCATTGATCAATGATCTCCCCTTTTCTCTTTTGCATTTTCTCTCTTTGGAAGTTGTCTTCTCTTCCTCAACGTAGCTGCGTGACAACTTGCATTTATCGACTACTTGACGTGGAACATCTGTCAAAGATTGCAAATCTCCACATTTTAGTAAATAATTTATTCGGGGTTGTTTGGATATTTTATTTAGGGCATTTTTATATTTGACTTTATTATTAAGGTCAGGCTAGTTTGCTATTCAAACAGTAACATTAAGAGTTCTTTTAACCTTAGTTTGTACTTGAGTGATTAAGAATCAAATCAAACTTTCAGTTTCATTTAGTGTCCGTGTGTGTTTCAATTTTCTTACATGGTTCTACATCAATCATAAAGCCACCTGCTACTATTTTCTAGTGCTCTTTTTATCATATATCTATATTTTCTTATATCATCAAGAATGGACTATAGTGGACTATGAAATAGTATGTTTATTCATGGAGCCTTGCTAAAAAATTCCAAAACCATAACTTTATTGGGCCAATGATGAAAAAACTTAGAGATTTTTTAATCAATATGTAGAAACAAAAGTCTCAAATCCATGATTTGAAGCAAAAGAAGACAACTTTAAGAAACCCTTGAGTTCAAGTCTTGCTACCCAGTTAAAAAGACCAAATATTTTTAATCTCAGTCTCTTCTAATTATGAGAAATCTTAAAATCCAAGTGAATATCAAACCAAAAACCCAAAAATTCAAGCACCAAGATATAGAGGGCCCACCAAAAATTCAACCTCACTGCTCTGGCCGATGGTATGAGCAGAGCTTTAGCTCATATGGAACTTTGTTCAAGGAGAGCTTGGAGCTTAGATTTCTTATGTTACCAAAGCAAGTCCAACAGTAGAGTTTTGTGGCTTTTGGGTTCCTTTTTACTCTTGCTTTATGTTGAGACAATCTTTGAAACCAATGAACTCCTTCAAGAAGATGAAGGAGCAAGATAGATTACAGAAATCAACTCTTATCCTCGAAGCTGCTAAAAGTTAGAATATTTTCTTTATTGGGGTTTGTCTTGCGTATGTGAGGAGTGATGTTAGTGAATGATAAAGAAAAGTGTCTCCCGAGATTCAATTATACATAAATGGGCATTTTAGTACTTTCATGTCCATTTAATAGCAAAACAAAGGATTTTCAACAGGAGGATTATTCAATTAACTGAATCAAATTTTGGGGACTCTTCAATTCTTTTTTTGAAAAGCAGGAACATACTGGTTAATGAGGTCAAAGCTCAAGGATGAAATAACAATTTATCCATTACAAAATTAGGATTCAGTTGTGACTCAATCCTCAATTGACAACGATGCCTAGGATGCTTTCAATGCTGCTAGATCTCAAAGACATGTCCAATCAAAAGAACTAAGTTAAAAGCAACTTGTTTATACAAAATGCCAAGCCTCCAGATAGATGTCAGCATGTCACATCCAACAACCAAAATAACTTCACTACTTTCAATGGCAACTAAAGTTCTATATTGACAGTTGTCTTCAACAATATAAGGTTTAATCATGGCACAGTAAAATGAAAATAGAGAACAAATTGATAACATAAAGTTCTTTTTGCTTCCAGTCAATAAGCAATCACTATTCTTTTTAAGTTTTTTTCAACAGCTAGACGTTGATATAAAAATGCTGTGTATCCTTTATTGTTAACTATTCAGAGAGTATTCAAATAAGATGTAAAACAAGAGAACAGTTTATTGAAACCTATTAACTGTAGCAGTGAGAGACCTTTATCATTCATGTAGGTGATGGCAACATAATTGCCTAGAGTGCAATTTCAGCAAGGCAGAAAGTATCAATAATAGTGCAGGCACACAAAAATTATTTTTCTACACAGCAGAACATTATTGCATCAAGGCATTCGGAATACCATTAAGGTTTTTTTCTTTTTTGGCATGGAATATCATTAAGGATTTAGTTAACAGGCCACGGCAAGATTTACCTGGAATGAAACTTTAGGGGATCCACTTTTGAAGAGAATGTCTTTTAGTGCTCTCTTTGCATCAGCACGTTTTTGTCGCACTGCATATCTTATGGAATTCTGGATTTATGTTTCCAGTGTCAGGAAAGTTTATTTGAGGAGCAAATAAAAGAATATATAGAGAAGTAAGCTGATGGAGAAGTGAAAGGGACTATATACAAATTCCCTCAAAAGATTACATATACAGTAAGGCTGTGAATAAAAGGACAATTTTGAAAATTACAGAATACAACTTGCAGAGTCTTTGATATTTTTAAAACTAAACATATAGATAAGAAGAGCATATACCTTAGATTGTTGTGGGAATCTTCTTACATCCTGCAAAAATAGGATAATTGAAGGTCAATCTTCACCTTGAGTAAAAAGCCATATGGTGTCCCCCAATAAGAACAAGGTAAAGCAATAACGACGAGTCTACCAAAACCATGCCCCACAGGTAAAAAATAATTTTGCACAAGAATGGACTGCTTAAATAGTTCAATGTTTGTTGCATGAAATTAGAGCTTTGACAATGGAATATGAGGAAAGAAAAAAGAATCTGTCTTTTTCAAATTAATTAAAAGATCCAAACCTAGTATGCAGGATATCTATCTACACTATATACAAACGTGGGAATGAGGAGGAATAATGAGATTTCCTATACCATCCTCACTGAAATTTGAGATATCCTAAAATATCCTTATACGTAACCAATTAAAATAATTTTAATTTTAAAAAATATATAATGATTATAATTTAAAAGAATTTAATTAGGAGAGAGATAAGAAAAGGAAAAAATTTTTTAGCCTTATATTTGATTGTAAGTTAAAGGATTTCAAATGGCTAATTAAAGAAGTATTAATTCTAAACAGGGAAAAGGAAAAGAATATTTTTAAAGAATTTAATTAAATATATAATATTTGATTATAATTTAAAAGATTTTACATGGCCAATAAAAACTTTAGTTTAAAAATATATACAATATTTAACTACAACTTAAAATATTTTTAATTAGACGAGAGACAAGGAAAATAAAAAAGTTTTAAAAATTAAATTTGAAAAGTATATAATATTTTGTTGTAATTTAAAAGATACATATTTGCATAAAGTTTTGAAATGTCAATTTAGCACACTCCTTTTTCAATATTCTATTTTCTCTTTTTTTTAATATAAATTTGAAATTAATTTATTTATTTTTTCAGAAAATTTTAATTGGATGATTCATTTCACTGTTATATAATAATTAATTAATATACACATAGTTACATATAATTATTAGATTATTAAAAAATCTCTTGTATTATACTTTTCATATCTATTATACCTTCCATCAAGTTTGAAATCCACAATCATAGACATATACATATAGATAATTATATTTTTAGTTTTTTCTTTTTTAAATTATTGTATTGGGTAAGAAATGAATTTATTGTTGATTCTTAATTGCATTGAATTTTTTTGCGAAAACTTTTACATATATACGTAAATATATTGAAACATGTTTGTTAAGTGGTATTGTGGCATTATATGTAGCTAAAGTGCATCTTTAACAATTTATATACTGAATTGAAGTATGTATATATATTTTTGACAATTGTTTTATTCATTAATTAGCTATCTTATTCATTTTAATCTCAATATAAAATTATGTTTTACTATAAAAATCTAAGGAATATAAAAAAATAACACCCAATACTTGATATTGTAAAAAAAATAATGAACAAGTATAAATAATGAGTAAAAAGCGAGTAGTGACAACGTATTATGTATGTTATAAAAAAACTAGTATACTAGAAATGGACCAAAAGAATTAAAGAAAAAAAAAGAAATGAATACTGATAACAGAAACAACAAAGACTGTAAATATAGGGAAAAACATACAGAATGCTGTGAACAAAGAAAAATATTTATAAAAGTTGGGCAAAGGAGAGTGAAAGGTAAGTGTTATCTCCAAAAGCAAATCAGCCAAATAGATGTCTTCAAAAGAAAACAAATCTCGAAGTTTTGAAAAACTAGATCATGTAACTACATCAAACAGAGACTATATGGCATGAAGTCGTAACATAAAAGTGTCATGATCTTCTCTGCTAAACGTACATATCTAACCCTCAAGAAATTGTAGACTGTTTAAAGCATATCTTGATACAATCCTGAAAAGGAAAAAGTAACTGCCATGACTTGCCACCAAATTGCACATAGCAGAAGATGGTCAATAGTTCCTGTGTCCTGCTGCAACATAATACCAGTTTTTCCATATTCAGCCTTATCTTGATTAAGATAATATGCCGGAAGACTTTCATTCTAGAATCAAAGATGTTTATGAAATTTCCAGATTTGCTGAATGGGTTGATTTCTTTACGATTCTTTGTGGCGGAGAACATCAATCCATTTACCTTTTCTATTATAAAACATGTAAATGGAAAATAGGTGAGGAAAAGATAACAATTCACCAACTAAGTTACCAAACCTAAATGGCTCCTGCTATCAATGTCATGCTAATGAACTTAAAAACCAAAAATGCGACTAAAAAAAAGAAAGAGGGTCCCCTTGTTATCCACTCAGCAGGTACAGCTAGAGAAATCTAGTAAAAATAAAGATCTTCACAAACTCCTCTTAACTCCTCTTCCCACCATATAATGAAGAATCCCAAGTCTCATGATCATATGCTTTATCTATGTCTAGTTTGCAATTAACACCCAGAGCCTCTCAACCCATTAGCTTATAAGCAATTAGAACAACATCCAGAACCATATGACAGTAGAAAAAATAATTTTGCCTCCCACATTGAAAAATATTGCAATGACAGAGGTACAACAGTAGCATGAACACACTTCAAACCATTTCCAAAGATATAATATTTACTAGACGTAACAAGAAAATAAGTGAATGACTGTTAAACTAGCAGTTTCCATACTAATTTATAAGGTAAATGTGAAGACACATCTGCAGAGAAGACACCAATGAAGTAACCGTCCAAATGTGAGAGTTAATTGGTCCATCATTTCAGTTGTGAATCGTGAAAGTGAATAAAATTAGAACTCGGAGTTTCCCTTCACACCAATGAAGGTCCCCTCATTGTTTCTGCAGCGTAGTTCCATTAAAGCTAGGAAACATTACCTTTCTCCTCAATAAATGAAGAATGGAGGACTTTTCAAATGACAAGTCAGGATCTTATTACGCCTAGTCAAAGTACCTAATAAGTATGAATTCCACACCTTTCTTTCCAACCAAAGACCCGAGTACTGGGTCAGTGATTGTTGGAAAGAGCCATTTTAATCCCACTGATAACTCTTGAGTGTTTCCACAATTACACTTGTAAGCACACAATTTGACATTAATCAAGTCCATAATTCAATCTATAGTCTGTTTCAGCAAAATGACTTCACAAGCTAGATTCAGAAACAAATACCAATGCCTAAATACTCTTATACGACAATCAATAGATCTTGCACCAAATTATAGGATTGCTTCAAGTGACAGTACTCAACACCAATCTCCCTATGGTTATTCTGTTCCTTAATCATATGCATCTACACTTATACTTTTTCCTTCAAAGACTTTCTGTTTCCTCATATTTCAACTAATTCTGGAATTCAGAATGGAAAGGCTCGCAGCTTCGAGTGCAGAACGACTAATATCAGAATGGCACTAACTGGAATATTCTAAGACAACCTAGCATCCAAAAAAGTTCAAGGGCTTGCCTAACAGAGACAGGAAGAGCTCTTCCAGAAAAAGCAAATGAGGGTCAATCAATGCTGCTCAGCTGAACATCACGATTGATGAGAAGGCAACACAATATCCAAGAAACTAAATATAAGATTGCAACCTTGAAATTTCAAAATCAAACAAAACAACCAATGTATTCCACGTTGCACTAAGACAAGAAAAAGTTCAAAACTTCATCATCTCAACAATACGAAAATTAGCACCTTCTATCATCATCAAATCAAGCTAACAAAACCAAGAAATTCATATCTTAAAAATCAAAACATATAAAATTGCCTAAATCCACCAAAAAGAAAAAATAAATGAAGAGAGAATAATAAACTCACAGCGCTCGATTTATTCTTCCATTTTTCACCTGTCGAGGGTGTAGAATGAATTGAAGCAAGATGGGTATTTGTTATTGATGTTGTTGATGGGGAAAACGTTGGAATCAAAGTGTTTCTGAATAAAACAACGTTTCGCCATCTGGGTATTTGCATAATCGAATAAAAGAAGCGAACTATTTATAATAAACAAAAACTTTCCTTTATATTTGTCTGTAGCTAGGATTTGGTTACAGTTAAGTAGAGAAAAGTGTTGCTCTTGTGATACAAAATTGAAATTGAAGGTTGATTTCCTTGAGCAGACAATACCCACCCACGAAGACGACAGTGTCAGCGTATATTCGCTTCTCGATCATGGCGGTGAGCGAGGTCCAATACGTCTTTTGGTCTATGCCCAATAATGGTTTGGGCTGTACATTCTCTAGCTATTGGACCTCGCTTGGGGTGAGAAACTGGAATTGTTGCTTCTGAATCAAATTAGTACTTCTTTTTGAAGGATATTATAGTAAATGACCAACAGAGTATTGTTTCTTAAAAGACCAACAGATGAGAGAGTGACCTAAATAAACACATGCACTATTATGGAAGTGCGATAAGCAGGATGATCTCCTACCCAATTTGAATCAAAGTAGGTGACAAGTGTTTTTATTTAGACAGGTCTTGTTATTCCATGTTTCTTTCTTTGAATCATCACATGTGTTTTTATTTAAATAATTTTTCAAATTTAAAATTTTAAAATTGAATTTATGATTGGAAAATATATTTTCAAAAAGAAAATCATTTTCATCTCTTGATAAGTACAGTTTAGATGACGTAGAATAACACAAAGTTGACAGGCAAAGCTCCAAAATCTGTAAAGAGGCTTGATGAAAAGATCAGATTTTTGTATTGAAATGCCGTTCAAACATGGGATGAAATTTTTTGAAAACACCTTGTATTTCACTTTTAGAAGTAAGTGGACAAATCCACGTGTATTTTATAAAATAATCCAAAAAAAGGGCATAATGTCGCTTTATGGAAATAATTTCTTTTTTAGTCATGATATGAAAATTTATTATTTGGATTGACAAAATATGAAAGCTATTATTGGTTTCTCGTGTATTCATGATATTATATCATATACAAAATATTAATAAGTAATTTATTTATGAAAATTTTTTGGTTAAATTATAATGATATTTATAAAAAACAAGGTGGTAAATTATTGAATTATTTTATTTTATTATTACATAAAATATTTTTTTTGTTTTGTGAATGCTCTTAGACTTTTAGTAATATAAACTCTTCATAATATTATAATTTAAAAAAATAATAGGAAATTATAATGTAAATTAATGAAAAAATTAAATGAATTACATTTATTGCAATGAGTAAAAATAAGGTCAGTTGAAGAACCAGGATTTAAACTTGGACGTGAAAATATATACATTGAGACATGAAATTAGGTCATGAAAAACTATCATAAGAAAATAAATAAATGCATTTCTAAGAAAATAAAATTTAAGATTTCATTAATGAATCATTTTTAATTGTGTTATGAAGATAACAACTCCAATAAATATTTGAAAAAATTATCATTACATCCCTATGTTTTGGTGCCCTCTAACTCTTTAATCATTCGGTCTATTTTTTTTAAAGATATTTACCGTCAGTCAAAAAAGTACGGTCATTGGGACATTTACCGTGAGTCAAAAAAGCATGTTCAGCTGTGAGAGGAAGATTTTTATGACAAAAATGACCCTCAATCTACCATCATTAATATATTTCTCACTATTTAGCTTGACAGATATGATCAAGTAAGAAATTTTCATAGAAGCTTTTAAACTACTCTTTGGTTTTTCTGTATCATATGGACTGAGCAGCATTAACACTTCCTAATAAAATTTAAACTATTCTTGATTAGAATGTGATTTAATTTATAATACTAATATAATAATAAAAATAATAAATTGATATCGTAATAAAATTAAAATAGGATTAAATTATCTTTATTACCGATAAAATATCTATAAAATTCAAAATTTTTTCTAGTTACAATAAAATTAAATTATCGTTAATAATATTTTTAATCAATTAGAATATGTAGGGGCGTTTTAAAAACTCAATGTTTCCCTCGTTCATACTTTTATATATACTAGAAACTGATTACCAAAAAAATAAGCATAGATTGATGGGTCTTAAAGGTTAGAATAAATAGAGAAATAGAAATAAATAAATAATTAAAAAATTAAAATTTGATGAATAAGAAAAAATGGTTGTTTAATTTATAAGGCGAAGAAAAAGAAGATAATGGAGATGAGAGCAGTAGAGCATCGTTATTATATAAAGGACAATTTTGTCCATTAATAAGTTTTACTCTGTTAAGAACAATTTACGCTCTGAAAATAACACCATCTTAAATTTATTAAGATTAAAATTAAAAACTACAAAATAGTTAAAAGTTTTTTTTTTTTTTTCATAAAGTATGGACTCTATCGACAGTGTAAGACCCAAAGTAACAAACCCAGCACTAGAAGATGCATTAAAGATAACCCTTGGGCCATCTTCTTTTAAACATCTGGTCTCTTGAAAACAAATTGAACGACAGGTCGTTAGGACTGCTTGTATAGTATTTTGGTTTCAAACGACTAAATTGAATACTACTATTTTTGGGAATGACATGTCCAATTTATCAAGTAGACATGTTTGCTAAACGAAGAAGAGTAGAGAGGCCGCAAAGTCTAATCATGCAACCCCGTTCATTTCAATTGGACCTGTAAATTTAAGTGGGCCGGTAAGTCCATTAACGTGAATTCTGCAGCCACGACTCTTTCTTATAGTTATTGGATAAAACGCTCGTTTGACCTTAAATTTTTATTTATATATAATTTGAGATATGTAAAATTAATATTACTACTTTTTTAGAATAATTTGAGATACGTAAAATTAATATTACTAGTTTTTTAGAACGTGCATTGCACGTAGATCCCCGTTATTTGTACTCGTTATATAATTTTTTTTTTGTTTATTTCAAAGGTTTATTATATATATCAACTATACTGAAATTAACATTATACCTAAAAAATGAATTAAAAGACATTGTAAAACTATTCATAGACATTATAATATATAATTAAAAATATTACAACAACCAATCACTAATATTTTATAAAATATTTGAAATAAATATCATTATTACTTGTTAACAGTTTGAATATCTTCGATATTACCACAAGTGTAATATCGTAATGATAGCTAAAAAAGATATTTAATCATATATTGTAAAAATAATAATACGAAAAATATAATAATAAGGATTACTAAATTCAATTTCATAGTAAGTTCTAATTTCTTTAACTTCAGTTAGAGGCAATATTGAAATTATTTGATTGAAAGATTAAGTATTATGTGACTGGATTAGGTATTATGTGATTCTTGTGCATGACCGCTAGTATAATTATTTTGTTTATGATTTATTGTATCATAATGCAAAGCATCAAGAAGTCCGAGTGTCTCTTAGAGTTCGAGTCAGCAGATAGGAGGGCTCAAGTCCATCTTAGTCTCATAAGGCGAGAAGAAAAATATTTTGTGTTTACTTTCTAATTTATAACTTTAAAAAGAAATAAAAAGATATAAGAATACTAAATTATAACAAATATAAATAATAATTATTTTATTAATTTATAAATAAAGAGAGTTAATACTTACCATAAGAAAAAAATATGATCGAAAACTTAATAATTTCAATTCAAAATAGCAAAAGCAATTGATAACGAAAAATAATTAAAACTAAACATCTATATATAGTGGTATGATAGAACAAATTCCTAATAGAATCGTATTAAAGAATAAATTCTTAATTAGAATAGAATTAGATTAAAATTATAATAATAATAATTAAAATAGGAAAATAAATATAATGTGATCCCAACTTAGCTATTAAGACTAAATTATCCTTAATAATATTTTTTATCAATTAGAATACGTATAGGCGTTTTAGGAACCAAATGTTTCCCCTTTTTACTTTTATATATATATATATATTATAGATATATATAGATATAGATTATAGATAAATAACAACTATTTTATTAATTTATAAATAGAGACAGTTAATACTTACCACAAAAAGAAAATATGATCGGAAATTTAATAATTTCAATTCAAAATAGCAAAAGCAATAAATCATTGATAAAGAAAAATAATCAAAACTAAACATCTATATATAATGGTATGATAGAACAAATTTCTAATTAGAATCATATTAAAAAATAAATTTTTAATTAGAATAGGATTAGATTAAAATTATAATAATAATAATTAGAATATGAAAATAAACACAATGTGGTCCCAATTTAGCTATTAAGACTAAATTGTCCTTAATAATATTTTTTATCAATTAAAATACGTAGGGGCATTTTGGGGACCAAATGCTCCCACCATTCGTACTTTTATATATATTATAGATAATTAGAATCGTATTAAAAAATAAATTTCTAATTAGAATAGGATTAGATTAAAATTATTATAATAATAATTAAAATAGAAAAATAAACACAATATGGTCCCAACTTAGCTATTAAGACTAAATTGCTCTTAATAATATTTTTTATCAATTAGAATACATAGGGATATTTTGGGAACCAAATATTCCCCATTCGTATTTTTATATATATTATAGATTATTGTTAACATATAATAATAAAATATATTAAATAATAATACTAGACTCCTAAATAAATTATAACTAATAAATAATATAGAATTTCCATAATCCTTATTTTAGTAGAGTTTACGTTAACTACAATATTTATACCCCAAATTTACTCCAGAGGAGAATGAATTTCTAAATACAATCACTATTTAATTTTGATAGTTAACAATTATAGATATAGATATGCCTCTAATTTGCATTAATTGCTTTTTTAGTTTTGATTGAGCCAATTCACAAATAGAGAGTGGAAGGCACATTTATTTGACAATTAACATTTAATGTCTGAAATGGAGGGACTATTTAAAGAAATGCTGTAATTATTTTGAGAATTCAAAATTTTCAAATTTGATTTTTACAATTTAAAAATTTAATTTTCTCGTATTTATATTAAATATGCGACTAAATTTAATAAAAATTTGGAGCTAAAATTTTTTATTAACCAACAATCTCCTCAACTTCTACAATATGGCTACATATAAATTTCAATCATACTTAGAATATGTAATTACATTCATAGAGTTTTCGAAAATAAGGGAATAATTTGAAAAGAGGAAAGAAAAAATAGTGCATAACCGTACAAATACATGCTATGTATTGTCACGACCCGTTTCCATGGGCCGGACCGGCACTAGGACCTGGGTAAGCTTAAGGCCCCCGAGGCCCGTAGTAAGCCTAATCTCTGATTTCAACACCATAATTACATGAAAATATTCTACAAGTTGGCCCATTAT
>CANUEX010113247.1:0-18758 GCA_948099535.1 Jatropha multifida | reverse complement strand
AATTAATAATGGTTAAAACCTCTTTCTTGTATTTCAATGTTTAAGAGTTTTGCCAAAACTTAAAGAAGGTTTGAAAGTGAAAAGATGAGTTTAAGACTAAATACTTTTAAGTGATGGTTTTAATGTTTTGTATAAGTACTTTTAGCTTGAATTATGGTGTTTTATGGAAAGGAATTCTTTCCCCTTTTGACGACCTAAAGAGACTGAACCACCCTAAAGTGGTAAGGCATGTTTTTGTCTTTTTAAGCATTGATTTTTAAGTATTTTAAGTTATGTATGTATGTGTAATAAGAGATATGATTTTGATTTGGAACATAAGAAAGATTTTATGAGTATTTACAAGTTGTAAGTTAAGTAATTTTGAAATAATAAGTATTAAGTCATGAAATGTTTTGCAAATGACTTATGTATAAGTATAAGGTAATTTGTAAAAGAATGGTTTTGATTTGGACTCTACTATGCACGATTGGAATGTAGTAAGATGAGATTTATTTTGGTATATGAGCATGCTCGGCTTATCAGGCCATTCTATTATGTGAAACCTATGATCATATGCTAGGCTTATCAGGCCTTCTGAATAAACAGACGCAATTATTATTTTGTGTGTGTGGCGCTTTTATAGGCCATTAGGGGCGCTCCCACAGGCCTCGTTTCTGATATGTGGTGGCGCTTTCACAGGCCACAATTCTATGATTCAGTTATTTTGTAATTCTGAAATTGAATCTATTTATATTTCTTTCTGTATATGTATGAGCCCAAACTAAGAATGTAATTTTATTCTGTTATAAAGAAATCAGAGATATATTTGTATTTATGAAATTTTTCTTACTTTTTGTCAGATTATGAACTAATATTTTTTAAGAATGAATTTCTTTATGATTTTTGAAATATTTTAATTTAATTAGTGCATCTTTGGTACTTATTTTATATTTGATTTGAGTATTCTAAATTATATTTGAGATTTATTACTCTGGCAATCCTTTGCTATTTTATTGATAATTATTTAGCACCACTTAGTCTTCCACTCAGCGCATTGATTTTTATCACGCGCAGGTTAAGAGCGGTGGAAGCTACCTGAAGATCGAAGGAGTAGCATCAGAGTAGGGATTCTAATTTTGGGTAGGATATGTAATGAAATATAATTATGGCATGTATAAAAATATTGTAAAAATTATTGAGGTTGTAAATATTGAATTTGTATTTGATGAGATATGTGATTAATTAAGTAATATTATCTTTTGTGAATTTATGGTGTACGATTGTTAATAAATAAGTCACTGAATGAATGGTAAAATAATACGATAGAACCTAAGTGATTGATGTGAGTGTTTAGAAGTGCTGTGTGATATATCTCTCTGATTTGGAGTTTGGGGTTTGGATGAATTAATATTGGACATGTTTCTGTTTTCTTTGTGTGGCAAGTTAATTTTTAGGGGAAATTCTTGCGGATTTTCCATAGGAATTTTCTTAAACTTTATTTTATAAAAATATTACTTGCCTCCTTATGAAAACTTAGCCACTTCTAATATATGATCTAGAAGTTTTATGTAAGATGAGACGGTGCTCCAGTACCAAATGTGGCATTCATCGTCTGGTCTTCCGGGATTGGGCGGTGGGTGTTACATGAGCACCCTAAAGCCTCACATCAGACTTGAGCGCCTCACAGAAAGCCTCAAACCAGACCTGAGCACCACAAATCACTAAAAGCCTCAAACTTGACCTGAGCACCTCACATTACCAGAAGGCCTTAAATTAGACCTAAGCATCACAAATCACCAAAAGCCTCAAACCTGACATGAGCACCTCACATTACGAGAAAGCCATAAATCAGACCTAAGAATCACAAATCACCAAAAGTCTTAAACAGACTTATGCACCCTGAATTACCTGAAAGTCTTAGATCAAACCTAAGCACTTTCATCCAATAAACTAGGGGCAATGCCTTAGTCATGCCCTCAAATCTTGGCTTGTGCATTACTTCTAACTCTACCAAAAGCCTCAAAACAGACTTGAGAACCTAAGATTATCCAAAGCCTCAAATTTGATCTGGGCACCCTAAAGCCTCAAATCAGACTTGAGCAGCTCACAGAAAGCCTCAAACTAGACCTGAGCGCCACAAATCACCAAAGGCCTCAAACCTGACCTGAGCACCTCAAACCTCACATTACCAGAAAGCCTTAAATTAGACCTAAGCACCACAAATCACCAAAAGCCTCAAACCTGATCTGAGCACCTCACGTTACTAGAAAGCCTTAAATCACACCTAAGCACCACAAATCACCAAAAGCCTCAAATGGACTTAAGCACTGCAAATTACATGAAAGCCTTATATCAGATTTAACCACTTCCATCCACTAAATTGGGGGGCAATGCCCGAGTCATGCCTTAAAATGTTGGCTCTTGCATTGCTTCCAACTCTACCAAAAGCCTCAAAACAGACTTGAGCACCTCAGATTAACCAAAGCCTCAAACCTGACCTGATCACCCTAAAGCCTCAATTTATACTTGAGCCCCTCACAAAAGGCCTCAAAATGGACCTGAGCATCCCAGATTACCAGATTATCCCAAAAGCCTTAGACCATACCTAAGCACTTTCATTTTCCAAACTGAGGGCAATACCCGAGTCATGCTCTCAAATCTAGGCTTGCATATTGCTTCCAACTCTACCAAAGTCTCAAAATAGATCTGAGCACCACAAATCACCAAAAGTCTCAAGCCTGGCCTGAATACCCTCAGATTACTCCAAAAGCCTTATATCATACCAAAGCACCTCCACTTCCTCAAATTGGGTAATGCCCGAGTCAAGCCATCAAATCTTGGCTTGTGCATTGCTTCCAACCTTACCAAAGCCTTAAACCAAATCTGAGCACACCAAAAAACCTCAAACCCTAACTAGAGTACTGAACTTCTACAACAGATATGTATTGATACACTTCTTTGTTTTCTTCTACTAGAGAACGACAACAACAATGGCTCTACCCAATGATTTTAGAGCACTAATGGAAGAGACGCTCCAAAAATAAGAGACCCATTTTCAAACTATGCTAAAAGAGCAGAATGCTTCCCTTTAGAACACCATTGTTCCCCAAAGAGAGACTATTCTAAGGGAATTCAAGACCTTGATAACTGCTAGTTAGAATGGCAATGCTCCTCCCAACTAGGCTGGGGGATCTAATGAACAACCTACTATTCCACCCAATGACGATCAGACTTCCTGAGGGTCGATTCCTAAGATAAGGGGCCACCTCCAGTGCTACTGCCACCCCGAGAGAGACAGGGGATGATTCTTCTTCTCCAAAGGTCAAGAAGTACAGAGACTTAATTGATGTAGACTCTCTCCCACTCTTTCTAGAGGCCAAGCTGCTTGCCAAGTTCAAGCCCAACATGGACAAGTTTGATGGCACCACATGCCCTAAGACTCACCTAAAAATGTATATGGGTGCCCTCACTCCTATTGGTGTGAACAATGAGCTCTTGACTCAACTCTTCCAATAATCCCTCACTGGTGTTGCTCTTCCTAGGTTAGTTGCCTTGGATAATGCCAAGAAGAAGACCTGGGATGAGATCTATAACGCCTTCAACCAGTAGTACCACTACAACATGGACGATGACATTACCAAGAGAGACATGGAGGCTACCAAGCAAGGAGCCCTTGAATCCTTATGTTCCTTTCTCATAAGATGGAGAGGTAAAGCTGCTCAGATGCTCAATCGTCCTTTAGAACAAGAATAGATTAACATCATAATCAAGAACATACTCCCCTCTTATCAGAGTCACCTCAGGACTTAGTACCTTCTAGACTTCCAAGTTCTCATTGCCACCGCAATTGAAATTGAGGACCTGATCTAGTCAGGCCATTTTAAAGAGGATCAAGCTTCTTCTTCCAAATAAAAGAAGCCACATACCAGCTATCACGCAGTTCCTTCCCATGAGAATGGTGGTGAGTTGGCCAATCTGACAGGCTAAAGAAAACAACCTCTTCCTCCACCAAGACTAGTTGCTCGACTAGACCGACGCAAGTTCACGGATCTTGGGGTTTGCCTCTCATTTATCTTTCAGAAGCCTAATAGATGACAAGTTGATGCGACCTCTGGAATCCAAACCCTTATCGAATCTAGCCCAAAGCACTACAACCTGAACTCCTTTTGCTCTTTCCATCAAGGACCTAGGCACAAGACTGATGACTATAAGATCCTGAGACATAAGATCCAAGACTTGGTGGAGAGTCGCCAAATACTCCCTATTCGACCCAAACTGAACATAAATTCTAACCCACTCCCCCAACATTAAAATAACATCCACATGATCCACCAGGAGCCAAACTTTGACTTTGCCTCCCTGATCTACCCAATCATGGACAACTCATGTTGTATCATAGACCTAAATGACGTGCTTGAGGAAATCAATGCCATTACCTAGAGCGAGAGACAATACCCATCTCCTACTCCCAAAACTTTACCCAATCCAACCACCTTGGCCAAGGACATGCCCAATTCAAGCTCCGAACCCTAGCCTGAGATTTGGTTTTGGAACAACTGAAGAAAACTAAGGCCAACATTTCCTTATCGGGGTTGATTCAGTCTTCCTTTGTACATCGCTAAGCTTTGGTTAAGGCGATGAGTCAGTGTCAAACAACTGTTGATATCACTCCAGAAGCTCTGGTGGCTTCCATCCCAAGAAACCCTCTAATAATGGCTCTCTACTTTTCAAACCATGAGATTTGTACTGGAGGAGATCACAACGGGTCACCACTGAATGGCTCTCTGTGTCACAGTCTTATAGGAGTTGAACGTGAGATTGTGAGTTGTTACTCATAGCCACAAAATAAAATAGAGAGCTTACGATAGCTAGCACCATCATAAGTTCTAATCTCTCAACCCTCTAAATTTAGTTTTAGAGTTTTTCGATTGTCCTTTCGTGTGGATACTGCTAGAGGCCAGACGTTTGGATGGCTTATGGTTTGCGACAACCTAGCCCTGTAGATCGAAGTTTTGAAGAATCTGTAAAAGGGGTATTCTTCTAAACATATTTTATTGCCTTATTCGTTTAAATGGATCCCTGTTGGTATAATTAATTTGTTTTAATTATATTATTCCGCTATATATTTGATATTGAAACCCAACAACCTCTGCTTTGGCAGAGAGTCAAGGCTTTATTTCTTGGCTATTTGTGTAGCCATTGCCTATGAGGTCTTTACTCATATTCTGTCATCGGGAAAGGCTTTTTACTTGGTGCCTGCTATGTTCACCATGGGGAGGCAATTTAGTTAGTACTTCCAGGGTCGATTTTGGAGCTTCTGTTAATGTGCTCTGCCTCTTTTCATTATTGGAGATTCTTGTTGTAGGGCTTGCCCCAATTTATTCTTCTGGTTCTTACTCTTGGCTTTGCCTTAGTCTATTCTAAACTTATTTCTGTTGTGGGCTTTGCCCTAGTTTTATACTTCTCGTCATGTCTTATTATGGGCTTGCCTCGATTGCTTGTTCCTCCTCACATGCTCTCCTCTAATTTCTTCTTACTGTAGGGTCTGCCCCAGATTATTTTTCAATGGGCATTTTTCCTTGGTCTTTACTTGAATTTGTTCTGATTTACATTTTCTGTTGTGGGCTTTGCCCCAGTTTATTCTTCACCTGTTGCTCTGCATTGGAGCTTGCTCTGAATGTATCTTCATTGTGGGCTTTACCCCAGTTTATTTTTTTGTTTCTTATCACTCTGGGCTTGCCCCAGTCTTCTCTAAATTGATTTTCATTATGGGCTTTCCCTAGTTTATTCTTCCTTTTTCTTGTTACTGTGGGCTTGCCCCAATTTGCTTTGAATTATCTTTTGTTATGGTCTTTGCCCTAGTTTATTCCTCCTTTTTCTTGTTATTGTGGGATTGCCCCGATTTGCTTTGAATTTTCTTTTTTTGTGGGCTATGCCCTAGTTTATTCTTCAATTATTGCCTATCTTAGACATGTTCCCCAATTATTCTGAAATGCCTCTTGTGTCGAGCTTCGATCCCACTTTATCCTCTGAAGGTGATTGTAGTGCAATGTATGGCTGTTGTCTTCCCTTTATTCGTGAAAAGGGATTCGGGAGCTGAGCTAGTTGTAAATGGTAGCACGACTCCAATTGGGTGGCAAAGCTCTCGATCGAGCATGTCTTAGTAAACCTAAATAACATAAAAATATGCAATGTATATTATGCCATGTATGCATGAAATGCATTTATCTATGCTTATGTATGTGTGTAGAGAATTGGCATGAATCCTTCCATTGATCGCAGTCAAGGGGCATCATGAGGTGGGTGCATTGGTCGAGGTGTCAAGCACTGACATATGATGATTGAAGAGGCTGAGGAAACCAATGGTGAGAGTTTAAAGGAGTCTGAAGGTAGAAGGACATAAATTAAATGGAATCTAAAGTTCCTCGAATTGTTTTGCTATAGTTTTCCCTTTTTGCTTTCATATTGTAAGCCGAGCTTGGGGAATATCCTTGTAAAGAGATAACATTCTTTTCATGTTATGATTGAAATGATTGCATTAGCATCTTTATAGCTATTTGTTGCATTGTATTAAGGCTAAATTGGTGGCCAACTAAAGCTGAAGTGACAGTCAGCCATCATCTTGTCTTCTCATTCTTGCACTATAAAGACCCAAGACATATTCATTGTGCTTTATAACCTTTATTCTCTTAGGAAAATTCCCAAAATTCCCATTCTCTCATTTTCTATGCATAGATCCTTGGCACATGCATTTGAAGCATTATTATGAAGTTTTAGCCGTGATTATTGGGAGTTGATGTCCCCTTTTGAACTCAAGGGCATGAGTTATTATCGAAACATTCGGATCCAACCTGGATTGATGCAATGGCTGATCAACCACTTTGATCCTTCTGACAATCTATTTTGCCATAACGACTTTGAGATCTATCCTCTGTTTGAAGAGTTCAGCAATATTTCAAGCAAATGGCCAGAAGTTGGAGAGATCCTGGCTTTGTCCTAGTTGAATATGGACCCTGCCTCATGAGTCCCTACTGTTATTGGCCTCTTGACTTATGAACTTCCTACATATGAGCTTGGAGTCGATGTTATGACCTTATGACCCCTTATTGACTATGTGATGACCATGGATTGTGATAGCCATTCTAGCTTGGAGTCAATATTTGCTACTCAACAATGTTGACGGATATGGAAGCCTTAGATTGGTGCCTATAGTTGAACAGATGGCTAGGCATTGTACACCTTTTCCCTTTGTTCTTGTTGAAACACTAACCTGGCTAGGGGAACATGTCCTAGATCCCACTTCGGTGATTGGCCCGATGGGAAGCTCGCTTTTATTGTAGGTAGATGCATTTTCTTTTATTATTATTTTTTTGCATGCTCTAACTTTTGCTTAAGCTGCCCTTGTGGGTTTTCAACTTAACAGGCTTTTTCTTTTGATGCTCTAATTTTTGCTTAAGTTTCCCTTGCTGGTTTTTGACTTAATGAGCTTTTTCTTTTCTGCTTTAAATTTTGCTTAAGCCGCCCTTGTAGGTTTTCGACTTAATGAGCTTTTTCTCTTCTTTTTTTGTGCATCTGCAGTTGTGGGCTTTTGAGAAGTTACAGGTGATGATTCCACCATCGGACCATTTAATACCCAATTATGGATCATGAGTCCATGTCTGTCGTCAACGCCACTTGACTGGAGTGACCCTAAAAGATTGGACTATCATACTCCAAGATCTCACTACTGAAGGAATTAAATGTGTAACACTCGCTGCCCAATCCCGGAGGACCATCATTTAACAATATTATATAAGACTAATATACGGGTTCTCATGCCCTACCTTAGCTTATATTAGAGGAAAACTCAAACCTCCTTGGTCGACAACACACCATAGAGCTACAATCAGGCTGCATCATGAGGGTATAATCACTCAACTAAGACTTTGTCAATTAAGCTTGATCCATCCAACACCTTATCAACTGTTAAGCTTGGTCTAGCCGGCACTATGCATCTTTAAGTCCGGTCCGTTCGGCAAACTAAGCCTGATCTAGCCGACAAAATCAAAACAACCAGTTTTCAAAACAACGTCTGGAATCAACCAGCAAACTAGTAAGCCCACTCTAAGAGTGTCACTCTTAAAACCCTACCATCCTAATCGATGGTAGAACTTCATGCACCTTGATCTTCATAGAGATGAGTTACAAAGACATACCTATAGATTCAGCCTAGGTAGCAGGCCCCCAACCGAACTGATCGGTCGGGACTTAGGGAAATGTTTTGCACGACCTAGAACTCCTTAAAAAAGAGGCTAGAGTCGGGCTCCCCTCTGAAATACACACCTTCATTATATCTGCTTACTTTTAATGCACTATATTCATGATATTGACATGCATTATGAGTATGCCCATGCATCGATAAACTGACATTCATGCAAAATAGTTCTTTTGATATTCAATTTGAACCCAAACATTGATCCACACAATGAAATTGAAAACCTAGTCCTCGAACCCAATGATTTGAGGGTAGTACTTTTATCCATTGTGGCACACATTTAAGGAGTCAATCACGGGGTTTTTACCTTATATTTTCCTCGAAAACAAAAATAGAGTAAAGTGGTGACTCTCACACCGCACGCACAGTCAAAGCACTCCAAAGAGCCAACCAGACATCACTTAAGCACTAAACAAAGCCTTAAAATTGCTAAAATTGATAATCAGATCAACTAATCAGGCTAACTAGCCTCATATAAGGCTAAACACTAAACACTAATTAGACCAAGATTCATCTAAAAATGTATATGGGTGCCCTCACTCCTCTTGGTGTGAGCAATGAGCTCCTGGCTCAACGCTTCTAGCAATCTCTCATTGGTGCTGCTCTTCACTAGTTTGTTGCCCTGGACAATGCCAAGAAGAAGACCTAGGATGAGATTTGTAATGCCTTCAACCAGTAGTACCACTATAATATAGAGGTTGACATTACCAGGACAGACTTGGAGACTACCAAGAAGGGAGCCCGAGAATCCTTCTCTTCCTTTCTCATAAGATGGAGAGGTAAAGATGTCCAGATGCTCAATCGTCCTTCTGAATAGGAACAGATTGACATCATAGTCAAGAACCTGCTACCCTCTTATCAAAGTCACCTCAGGACTTAGGACCTTCCAAACTTCTGAGCTCTCATTGCCACCGTAACCAAAATTGAGGACCTGATCCAGTCATGCCAAATTAAAGAGGATCAAGTTTCTTCCTGTAGATATGAGAAGTAATGTACCAGTTATCATGTAGTTCCTCTGCTTTAGAAAGGCGATGAAGTGGCCAATCTGACCGACCAAAGACAACAACCTCCTGCTCCACCAAGACAAGTTGCTCGACTAGATCGATGCAAGTTCACAGATCTTGGGGTTCCCCTCTCATTTATCTTTCAGAAGGCTATAGATGACAAGTTGATATAGCCTCTAAAAGCCAGACCCTTATCGAATCCAGTTCTAAAACACTACAACCTGAATTCCTTCTACTCTTTCCATCAGGGGCCTGGGCACAAGATTGATGACTGCAAGACCCTGAGACATAAGATTTAGGACTTAGTGGAGAATGGCCAAATACTCCCTGTTCGACCTAGACCAAATATAAACATTAACCAACTTCCCCAACATCAAACAACATCCACATGATCCACTATGAGTCAGACTCTGACTTGGCCTCCCTAATTCGCTTGATCATGGACTACTCATATTGCGTCATAGACCTGAATGATGTGCTTGAGGAAATCAATGCCATTACCCAGAGAAGGAGACAATACCCGTCTCCTCCTCCTAAAGCTTTACCTTATCCTGCGACCTTGGCTAAGGACATGCCCAGTTCAAGCTCCGAACCCCAGCCTGAGAATTTGGTTTTGGAACAGTTAAAGAAAACCAAGGCCAAATTTTCTATGTGGGGGTTGATTCAGTCTTCCTTTGTACACTGCCAAGCTCTATCAAGGCAATGAATCAGTGTAAGATAACTGCTGATATCACCCAAGAAGCTTTGGTAGCTTCCATCACAAGGAACCCTCTAGCAATGGCTCTTTACTTTTTGGACCATGAGATCCCTGCTGGGGGAGATCACAACCATGCTCTCTATGTTACAGTCCAAGATAAGGGTAAAATAGTGCCTATGGTTCTAGTTGATAATGAGTCAGCACTGAATGTCTGCCCCTTGAAAGTAGCTAGTTGTCTAGGGCTAACTACTGAAGATTTTATGCCTTTCGATTAGATAGTGAGGGCATATGAAAACACCAAATGGGAAGTATTGGGTGTGGCCGAGCTAGAGGTCACAATCGGGCCCGCAGTAATGACCATCCCCTTCCAAGTAGTGGATGTCTCGGCCTGCTTTGACCTGCTTTTAGAAAGGTTGTGGATTCATAAGGTTAAGGCAGTAGCCTCCTCTATACATCAAAAGCTAAAATTCCCCCATGGAAACATAGTGGTAACAATCAAAGGAGACTTTGCGAGAAAATATAAAATTCCCTCTTTGGCCCCACTGTTGGAAATTCAACCTGAGCCAGCAGTCTACCCATTGTTAGGGTTCTCCTTCGATTCAATTCAGTTTATCGAGGTAGAGTCAGGTAAACAAATTTTTCCCTATGGACTTTGATCCCTACAGTAACCCTATGGTGGCTAATATATTGAGAACCACGTGTTACTTTCCAGGAATGGGACTAGGCCACAACTAGCAGGATATAGCCTCTTTTACTAAGTATCCGATTGTTGAACCTCCTTTTGGTCTTGGATTCTAGCCAATAGATGAAGATCAAGAGGAGGCAAAAAATGTCAAATAGAAGGCGACAATGAGAGGTGAAACAAGGGACATTTTGTTGTGCCCATACTTCAAAACCCTTAATGGTTACTTTACCAAGGAGGGGGAATTAGAACCCTATTATTTCTTTCAAGAACCATGGTATTAACCTTTAACCAAAAGACTAATCTTTGATTTTGAATTTCTCTTTGATGTCAGGCTCTCAGTAAGAGACCGTGAGCCTCTCTTCAAGCTCCAGACTGATTGGGAGGACAACATGGAGACCTCTCTCTTTGACCTCTACATGATTACTAATTAAGTGGAACTAGACCCCACAAACCTCATACAGCTCATGCAAGAACCTTTACAGAATCAGTACTTGAAGGAGCGTGTAGAGGAATCAACCTTCCTTCTACCTGAACTTGAACCTTAGTCACAAACTGAACTTGAGTCAGAGTCTAGTTTAGAGTCTTCCGAGTTGTCTGAGTCTTCCTCATCTTCCTTGTTAGAAATGGGAGACCTCTTAGTGGAACTCAGTGTAAATGCTGATCATGGCACCTTTATCAATAATAAAAAGTTTTAGTTTTCTTGTTACCTTTTCTTCATCCTGAATGAGATTGCTAGCAAAATAGAAAATGAAGAAGAAAAATTAAAAAGAACAAAAGAACAAATAAACATTAGCATAGAAAATGCACCAAAGCATACATTTATTATGCATGAATGTGATTATAAACAAAAGTTGACAAAGCTCATCAAGCAGTATTCAGATTACTTTGTATGGACAGCTAGTGACATGACCGGTATAGATCTTAACATTGCCGTTCATAAGATCCCCAACTATGATCACATCAAGCCAATGAAATAGAAACTCCGGAGGCAGAAACCAAAAATCTCTCTCAGGATCAAGGAAGAAACAACCAAGTTGTTGGAGAACCACTTCATTGAGGCCATTGATTATTCGACATGGTTGGCCAACATAGTACCAGTTCCTAAGAAAGATGGCAAGATCAAAATTTGCACCAAAAATTGGGATCTGAACAAGGTTTGTCCTAAGGATGACTTCCCTCTACCACATATCGACCTGCTTATTGACAGAATGGCAGGGTATAGTGTGATTTCAGTCACAGATCTTTATACGGGGTATAATCAGATACTAGTCAATCAATCAGATAAGCCAAAGACTTCATTCATACTAGAATGGGTACTTTTTTTCTACAAGATGATGCTATTTGGTTTGGAAAATGGTGGTGCCACTTATCAGAGAATGGTCACCACGATCTTCCATGACCTAATGCATAAGAATGTACAAGTATATGTTGATGACATGGTTGTCCACACTAGGGATGGACTAAGTCACCTAATTGCCCTCAAGATGTTCTTCCCCAAACTCCGACAATACAATCTGAAACTCAACCCTGCCAAGTGTCTCTTTGGAGCTCCATCTAGTATCTTCCTAGGCTACATGGTATCTAAGAGAGGGATTGAGATTGATCCAACAAAATCCAAAACTATCATCAAGATGTAACCTCCTAAGATGAAAAGGGAGATTAGGGGGTTTTTACGCCGCCTCCAATACATCAATCAATTTATCTCACAACTAATAGACACTTGTGGGCCAATCTTTAATAAACTGAGAAAAGATGCCCCAAAATCTTGGGACGACCAGTGTCAAAAAGCCTTTGAACAAATCAAAGCATACTTACTCAACCCACCGGTTCTCCAACCTTCCAGACCTAGAAAACCACTCCTCCTCTACTTATCAGTAATAGATGAAGTGCTAGGGCTATGCTACCACAAGAAGCGTTAGATTCTCACAAAGAGAAGTCATTTACTATCTGAGTAAGTGAATGCTAAAACATAACTAAAGTACAGCAAGATCGAATAACTCAGCCTAGCCTTAGCATGGGTTTGTATCAAGCTCCAGCGTCATCTCTACTCCTACATTATTCACATCATCACTGACTAGAGTCCCTTGAAATTCCTTATGGAGAGACCGATTTTGGACAATAAGATGGCTAAATGGGCTACTATCTTTGTAGCATTTGACCTGAAATTTGTTACAAAGAAAGCAATCAAACGTAGTGTGATAGCATATCACTTAGCCACATCTCCCAATGATGCCGATGTAGCAGACATCAGATTCCCAGACGAGGACATCCTGCAGATTCAGACAGATTAGTGGAAGATGTATTTCAATAGGGCTGTTAACCATCAGGGTTATGGCATCGGCATGGTCTTAGTAACTTCAGATGGAGAACGACTACCCTTCAACATTAAGTTGAAATTCCAAGTCACTAATAACAAAGCAGAGTATGAAGCTTGTATTGCTTGGTTAGAAGCAACTCTGAGTATTCAGATTAGAGACCTAACAATTTTTAGGGACTCCATCATGATAGTGTCTCAAGCACTTAAGAAATGGAAGATCAAAGAGCAACATTTGATCCCATATCTCCAGCGCCTAGATCAGTTGGCTCAGCACTTCGAAGAATTATCATTCCACTATTTGCCTCGGACCAAAAATCAATTTGTCGATGCACTAGCAACACTTGCCTCCATGGTTGATGCGAGCCCCAACATGGTTATCACACCCCTGAATATTTAGATTCATCAGCAGCCAGCCTACTACTGTAATCTCCAGCTCGACGATGGTAAGCCTTGGTACTGGATATTCAAATCTGGTTAGACAAGCAGGAATACCCTGAAGGCACCTCTAAGCATGACAAGAGGACCCTCTGGGAGCTATCAGTGAGTTACTTCTATAAGGATGGAATCATATACAAACGAACACGGAATCAATCACATCTCAGGTGCATAACTATAGAAGAAGCTCAGCAAATCATGGAATGGCTAGGTGGCAGAGAAGAAGGCCCCCACATGATCGGGATGGCTCTGGCCCATAAGATCACCAATCAGGGTTACTATTGGCTGACCATGCGATCAGACTACATAAAATTTGTTCAAAAGTGTCATAAATGCCAGATTTATGCCAAGCTCTAAAAATGGCCTCTGACAGCTCTTCACCCTATCACTACACCATGGCCCTTTGCAACTTGGGGAATTGACATGATTGGTAGAATCACTCCAAAGTCCTCTAATTAGCATGAGTACATCTAGTAGCCATCAACTACTTCACTAAGTGGGTAGAAGCCACATCCTATCATGTTTTGAACTCCAAAATAGTAGCTCAGTTCATCCAGACAAGCATCATATGCAGATACGGAATTCCCTTTGAGATCATAACAGACAATGGGTCTCACTTCTAGAAAGAGGTTTTCGTCTTGATGACCACATACAGAATCTAGCACCATCGCTCTTCACCATATAGGCCCTAGACCAATGGAGCAGTGGAAGCAGCAAACAAGTCCATCAAGAACATCCTCTAGAAGATGATTCACAATCATAGAAGTTGGCATAAACAACTGCCATTTGCCTTATGGTGATATAGAACCTCCATTAGGATGCCAACTAGGGCAACACCTTACTTGTATATAGGATGGAAGTAGTCCTCCCTATCGAAGTCCAGATCAGATCAGCCATTAATGGGTTCAGAGCTATCACAATCAGTTGAATGCCATCAATGAGAAAAGGCTGGAAGCTCTTAATCAGATTTAGAGCTACAAATAGAGAATGGCCAGACACTTTAATAAGAGAATTCAGGATCAAAAACTCGAAGAGGGTTGTCTTGTACTTAAGGAAATCAGAGCTCCTGTGCAAGATACTCGGGGTAAATTTAGGCCAAACTGGGCAGGCCCCTACTTACTGAAGAAAATCCTCTCCGGAGGTGGCGTCATCTTGTCAGATATAGATAGCAATGAGTTCACAAATCCATGCAACTTGGATCAACTCAAAAGATACATTGTGTGAATGCATTCAGGCATTAGCACTAGAAATGACCCCTTACGTCACCGTAAGGCCAAACTACGGTGACCTAATTTCTAAAAATATGTTCCAAAAGTACGGGATACATAGGTAGCCCAATCTGTGGGTGTAGTCATAACAATAATAAAAACACATTTTTGCCCCACTTCACTTGAAAATTTTAGATTTTTTATGCCAATGTGAAAAAAAAAATTAAAAAAATATAACTAAGCTGAAAACCTGCAAAGGCAAGCAGCTTAGGCAAAATCAGAAGGTCGCTAAGTCAAAAGCCTGAAAGGCAACTTAGGCAAAAGTTAGGGCAGCCTGCTAGGTTGAAAACTTGGAAGGGCGGCTTAGGCAAAAGTTAAAGCTCAAAAGCGACAATCTCATAAAGGATAAGACATTCCTTCTAAAAGGTGTCAAAATGATTCCCTTTTACATATCTTAAATCAGTACAAGATATGTAAAGAGATAATCACAAAAGCCTTATCCTTCAGGTATCTATCTCTGTCATCTATTTATGTGCATCAATCTTATGCGTATACACTATCCAGAGTGTCAAAACAAAAAACGTCTCAATTAAACCCTCTATACATCATGGGTCAATATCCTAACTCGAAGCCCTCACAAAAATACAAGCTACGTCAAAAATAAAAAACAAAAGTCCAACCTGTCAACATAAGGACAACATGAACTGAGGGACTAGGCAAGCTGTCTGCACCACCTCGGAGCATCTCCCTAGAGTCATCAGAGTCCTCAGGGTCAACTCATCCAATAGAGTCTATAACTGTCTTAGTCATTGCCTAGAGTCTAGCATCCATCTCCCGAGTCAAAGTCGCTCTATGCTCCCTCTCCTGGCTACCATGCTTTGCAGCCCACCAAACCTCATAAGTAGTAGTCCTACCCCCAGAAACTCTAGCCTCAACAACATTGGCCCTCTCGATTAGCTAGGCAATATAGCCACAATAATTCGAGGAAAGATAAATATATCCTGAAAAAGAGCTCCAGTTGACGGCAACCCCTGAATATGCCCCATCTGTCTCATAAGCCTAGAATCAAGGTAGAATGTGATGCTATCCATTCCCAGCAGATAAGCCATCTGGTACCCAGCAGACCAAATCAAAAACTGGCTAATCTCATACTAATCACATCTCTATAGAACCTGATCCGACCTCAGCGCCAACAACCACTACAACAAGTCATCCTCTAACCGGAGCCTCACCATGACTCGCCTGGAACGGTACTGAGATGGCTCATAAGGGTAGTGTCGGGGTGGCTCCACTACCCTCAAATGACCCTCAACCAAACTTGCAAGATCAGACATTGCACCATCATAATAGAAATGAAACAGGCAGTCACATGCAATACCCCTTTTATCCACACAAATTCAACTATAAACAAAATCAAAATGGTTCAAATCCCTTCCTAAAATTTACAAGACCAAACATTGCCCCTACTACTCAGACTATCAAACAGGCATTCATATGCAACCAGAATGTAAACCTTTCCTCAGAAAGCACCCTAAGCATAATAAAAAGTTAGTTTGAGAATTCTTTCCTTAAACAGGATCGGGCTAGCTGACCAGATCCCCTCTATTTTATACGCTCAATCAAGGCACAAAATAGTCTCCACCAAAGCCATACTAGCAATCCCGGCACTTCTCTCCAATTGAAGGACTAGGTCTGCCACCCTCAGATCACACCAGCTAACTGAACTCGTCAGTATCCCGGTGCTCACTAAATAGAAAACCAGAGCTTGAGTCCAGAACCTCTAATGCTCCAAGTCATCAAACCCGAGTGGATCCAGATACTACTCCACCAACCTGGATAAATCTTGTAACACGGATTTCTTGAATTATGAATAATGACTACTGAATTGCTAATTGGTACCAAATTGGGGTATTGGTATGAATTTCAATTTAGATAGGTTATTCTCATAATTATTTTGTCTAGATTGCGATTCATGCATTACATGTTATGTGTTTGATTATTTGTGCATTAATGGAGTCTGGATTGCGAATTGGGAAGTTGTGCCTTCGGAAACCTAGTTATGGAATTTGATGTGATCCGATTGTAGTTGCACCTAGATATTTGGAATTGAGAGAGAGAACGGTGTTAAATTGATTTTAAAATATTTTTCCTAAATTGATTTGATTTGGGCATTAAAATAATTAATTTGGTATTTATTGTCAATTATTGGGATTTGATTTGCAAATAAGATTTATTGATTATTATTATTACTCATTTATTATTTAAGGAATTATTTGTTAAAGTATAGTTTTAATTATATCAATGGTATTTCATTTATGGGTATTTTATTAAATGGGTTTTAAAATAGGTGGGCTTATTTAATTATGGGCCATTTTGTGTTTTTTTTAAAAGAAATGAAAAAAAAGAAAATTTACATATTTTAACCTAAAATTAAAAAAAAAAGAGTGGCCAACACCCTCTTTTGAAAAGAGAGTGCCGCCCTCTTCACACACACACGCACAAGAGACAAAGAAAAAAAAAAGAGAAAGACAGGTCTTCTTTTATTCTTGTGATTTTAACCATTGGAATCTACAATCATATGAAAATTGAGAGTTAGTAACATTAGGATAGTGATTGAAGTTAGAAGATTAAGGTGCAATTAGGTTGTGATCACAGAAAGCATTCCGTAATCAAGGTAAGTTTCTGTTTTGCTATCCATATGTTGTTCTCTAATTTGATTATGTTATTGGATTCATTATTATTAAGAGATTTCAAATCCATAATGGTTGATGTCTATATTTTATTTTTGCTTTTCATGCCCATAAAGAAGGGTGAACCTTTTAAGGTTGATAAGGGCAAAGGAAAGGCATAATTGTGAAGTTTGGTTTGCTATTATGCGATTTGAGGTAAGTGATCTACAAGTATATGTCTACCTTGATTTCTTTAAGTGATGTTTGTGTTTTTGTGATCATGAGTATATTTTGGGGGATTTTATGAATTCGGTTGTATTTATTGAAGTTAGTGTTATGAATGTCACATTAGTTTTCTTTGAGCTCTTTTACTTTTATTTGGTATGCTTGAATGTAGTTTTATTTGTTAATCATTGATTCTTAGGAGGACGAATTGATTTGGCATGTTTAGAGGCTTTAAAAGAGTGAAATCTCGTAACTAGAAAACATTGATTACACGGCCGTGTTGCCTGACATGCCTAGGCTGTGTAGTCTTCTGACTTGTGAGACGTGGCTTACTAACACTGCTTGGCCATGGACTCTCCTGACTCTCACTATGTTACTTTCTGTTTTTGACCTTCTAATGTTGCCTAAACACTCTAAATGCATATCTAATGTATTTTTTATATGTTCTCCTTTCTAAAATCTCGTAGAAACATTAAAGAGAAATAAATAAAGTATGTATCATGATTACTTGAACTTAATTAAGAATTGCTACTTAATTATACTTGTTATATGATCTAAGGCTTAAGTGAAAGTTTGAATGTGGTAATTGGGTTGACTAAGGTTTAGTATTGGATTATGAAATCAAATTGGTGATTTTGGTTAAGTGGTTATGACTTGATGATTTGGTTGTTCTATTGGTCTATTAAAGTCTAATGCTATGTGTTACATGATTACATGTTGGAGTGAACTTAGCTAAGGTGGGATTGATTAGTCTTCCATATGTTATAAGCTGAAAATCCTTGTTATACGGTGACTAGTTAGATAAATAAACATGTATTGAGTGAAATTGGGATGCTTAGGGAGCATAATTGAGTGATGAAGCTTAATTGGGGATTTAAGCCTAAATGATGTATGAATGTGAATGAACCAACGTGTAACTATATGCTAGTTTGAGATAAATGTATGACTAGCTTAGGAAGGGACCAAGTACCCTAGTGTTTTAGGATCGTCGAACCAGGTTCCTACTTGTGTTTCACTTGATTTTTTTTTCTTTATAGATTGCAAGAGCTATACTTCATGTATGATATTATGCTCAGTTGCATAATATAATGTGTCGATAGATGTTATCATACAATTTTGTTATTATGATGTTTACTTGCTCGATCTATGTACTACCATGAATTGAGCGTGTGCTTATGACTTGGTAATACCAATTTGGTATTATGCTTTGGAAAGCTTAATGCAATGCACCAGGCACGCTTACTACTTAACATCATGAATAATGTTGGGCTAAGATGTTTGTGCA
>CANUEX010113201.1:0-58045 GCA_948099535.1 Jatropha multifida | reverse complement strand
CCATTAGCAATTCTAGGCTCCATAGAATTTATAAGCCAGGACATAACTAATGAGTTTTCAGAGTCCCATTTGTCATAAGCGTCACTTTCAGGTGCGGGTGAGGCTTTAGAACCCGTAATATAGCCTTGTAACCTTCTAGCTCTAATGAACAATAGGCATGACCTAGACCATACAAGATAATTTGTACCATTTAGCTTCACCGGACTGATTTGTAACGACAGTTTATCATATGAAACACCAACTTTAGTGTCAATACAATCACCCATTGTCAAAAGACAGCAAAAACGACTAAAATCAGGTCTGAATACCATAAAAACACCCGAAAAATAGTGCAACCCGAAAGACAGCCCCGAAAACACAAGAACCAGTGCAGGAAAATAGTCTAGGAGGAGGCGTAACACCAAGGCGACGCTGCTGGAGTGATCCGCTGCCGGAGAAGTGGCCGGAGTACGCGCCACGCGCCGGCGTGTGAAGAAGACTGCAGAACCTATCGGCGGCGTGTGAGCCCACGTTCGGCGTCTGCTGGTGACCGGAGAGCGGGCAAAGGCGCGCCGGCGACTCTTCTTCCACCTGGTCTGGGCGGTGACAGTTCACTCTCTCCTGTGGTTGGAGTAGCTTCAACCTAGGTTAGGGTTTTTCTCTCTCTACTGTGTTTGGGCTGACAAAGGATGAGTTTTATGCTCTGATACCATGTTGATTTTATGTGTAATGTAAGAGCTTTGATTGCTTCTTTCCTAACAAATGAGATACAATTCACTCTTATTTGTAGATGTAAGCTATTTCCAAAATACCTAAGCTACCCTTTACACCTAAACTATACTACTCATACATACAGCAATATATCACAACACTTACATGACAATATAGTCACCAAATTTGATCTTGTATAGCCATTAGAACCTTGAAGGAAGTCTGATAATGAGGTAAGGAGTTGCACATATAAATGGTAATGCCAATAGCACAATCACAAAGTGAACAAGTATGGCTGAAAACCCTGATAGGATAGGTGATGCCCTAGAATTTCAAAAATAAGATTCCAGTCCTAAATGAGTAAACATGTAATAAATGACAACTTTGTCAAGTCCTAAGCAGATCAATCGTACCAAAAAAAAAAAGAATCTCAGCCACCATATCCATACTTTGAATATCATTGACTTCAAATATCAGATTTACTTGCTACCATCACATCAAGTGACTTTAGGAAAATTGAATCAATTGTCTTTCATATGATTACTAATCATTTTCATGCAATTCGAAATGCAGTGATAGTTGATTAATTGTTATAAATTTGAAGACCACACTTATAATCCAGAAGTGAACTACAAGAGTGAGAAAGTGGGATAAAAACATTTAGGTTGGAAAATGATCAGTGGCAAGAAAATCCCAATAAGCAACTGATCATGAGCTTGAATTGAACATAAAACATTTTGCATAAAGTGGATGTCATTCAACAAGAAAGGAAAACCATGCAAACACAAAAGTGGTCTTACAGAACAGATAGTTCATAAATAAATTATACGCAGAAGATGATGCCCTTTGGTGCAGAGAAGTGCTAAAGATGCACCAATCCAATAGAACAAAAACCATAGTCAGGGGAATATTAGACTGGAGCACCTTATCTTACAAAGTGAAGATGCAGACACAAATGACCTCAGTATCATACCAAAGCTTCGCTATCTAATGAATTCACCAAAAAGGAGACATAAGATTTCAAGCAGCATAGAGCAGGGATATGTAATTGAAGCTGAGGTTAACTCTAAAAAAAACAAGAAAGAAATCCCACTTACACGCATTCTGTGGGCCAACATCCATCACAAAGGGATGATAAAAGGCGAACAAGTTCTTGAGTCCTGAAGGGAAATTCACCCTCTAAGTTGCAGAGAAGACACCGAACAGGACCATCTATGAAACTCTCTCTGTCCCAAAACTGACTACAAAGTGACTCCTGCAGAGTTCAAGGGAAAAAGTTTCTCCAATCAATAAACTGGTTAACGATAGATATAATAATAGGAAATGGAAAAAAAAATCAAAAACTAACCACTCAGATAAAGGCAACAAATACAGACCTCTCCTCGGTAGATCTTGCAAAGAATATCCAATATGAGATTAAAGGTACCATCTTCAAACTGCAGCATGGAGAAAGCAACCAGGATAAATATATTAAAAAATTGAAAAGAAGAATTAAAATATCTTACATGCATTTCAAAAATAAAACATGTTCACGTACCTGAAGGTTTATCTCATAAGATGCAATAAAAGAAGAGACAAAAGTTCTCAAGACACTTCGATAGCCAGCTACAGGCCCCTAGAGATAAAGGAAAACGGAATGCAGACAAGTTAGCATTATTAATCTTAATACCAATTAAGACAGCATAGCAATGACACAAAACGCAAGCTATAATAAACACTTGATATGACTAGTAACACCAAGAACCCAGTCTTAACAAAAATGTACACTAATGAGAAGCACTAAGCTTTCATAATTGAAGGTTCAGATAAACTATATTTCATTTTGATTATTATACCAAGAGAATAGACAACTCTTCATGAAAGGCTCAAATCAAGAATAGCACACGATACTATTATTATCAATTCTATCTGTTGTAATTAAGCCCTTCCCTTTGTCTTTACTGACAACTTAAGAGAGTTTAGGAGAGAATGATACATCTTTTCTTGGTGGAGAATTCCACTTATATACTATTCCCCAGCTGATTTCCAGCCCCTAAGGTAGCTATATACTGATCTGTTTACATCTTAATTAAGGAAATAATAAAATATTTACAGAAGATAATCCATAGGCTTTAAATGTCCAGCTAGAGGCCTAAAATCATACAAAATAAAATCTGACACAAAATCAGCAATACTTAAAAGCAGATTCTTCTAGCAAATACATAATAGTAGATTCTTCTAAATCAACAAATATTCAATAGCAGATTCTTCTAACATCCCCCCTCAAATGGATGTTGGTAAGTCTACAAGCAGCAATTTGTCAATGAGGAAATTATGGCGGAAATGCGTGGCAGGGTTATAACTTGACAGTCATAGGCCTCTCGAATAGAATGGCAGTCAACTTCTATGTGCTTAATGCATTCATGGAAGACAGGGTTGGCTGCAATTTGGATAGCACTACTGTCATCAGCATATAATGGATTCGATTGATTTTGTGAAAAACCAAGTACTGCAAGAAGACCCCATAGCCAAATTATCTCAAAACATGCAGTGGACACTGCACAACATTATGCCTCCATGGATGACTGAGATACGTGGTTCTATTTCTTGCATTTCCAAGCTATAAGAGCACCACCAAGTAACATGCACCAACTGGTAGTAGATTTCCTGGTGTCTGAACAACCTGCCCAATCAGTATCACTGTAGGCTTTTAGTTCAAGAGAAGAACCAGTAGGAAAAAGTAGACCACGGGTAGGTGTGCCAAGTACATTTTGAATGATGCGTCAAACTGCAGATTGATGGTGATGCTGAGGAGACTGCATGAACTTGCTAACAATGTGTACAGCATAAGAGATATTTGGCCAGGTGATAGTTAAATAAATAAGACTGCCAACCAGTTTCCTATATAAAGTAGGATCTTGAATAAGCTTTCCTTCATCACTTCAATATTTTACATTCAATTCCATTAGAATTTCTATTGAAGTAGCACCTATGAGTCCAGCCATTTGAACTAGGTTCTGAGCATACTTCCATTGGTTTAAGAAAAAACCTTGCGGTTGATGATGTACTTCTAACCCTGAGAAGTAAGTGATTTGGCCAAGACTTTCACATGGAAAGTGGAGTGCAACAATTTTTGAAGATTAGGGATGGCCTCTAGATCAGAACCAATAATAACTATATCATCCACATAAACAAGGAGAAAAACAGTGCCTTTTAGATGTCTGTTGGAAAAATAGAAACGAGTGATATTGACTCTGAGTAAAAGAAGAACCAAAGAGAGTGGGTCGAAATTTTTCAAACCAAACATGCAAGGCCTTCTTCAAGCCATATAAAGAGCGTTTTAGCTGGCAAACATCATTAGGAGAGATAATAGGTATACCATGAGGAAGTTTTATGTAATCCTCTTCCTTGAGATCTCATGTAGGAATGCGTTCTTGACATCCATTTGAATTAAAGTCCATGATTGACAGGCAGCAAGTGCTAGAATGATTTGCACAGTGGTCATTTTCACCACCGATGCAAAGGTCTCTTCATAGTCTAAGCCATACTCTTGCATATTTTCAAGAACCACCAATCTAGCCTTGTAACGATCCATAGATCCACCAAAGAGAAGTTTGATAGAAAACCAAATTTACAGCCAAGAGGTTTCACAAATGAAGATTGTGAAATAACTTCCCAAGTCTAGTTTTCCTCGAGTGCTAGAAGTTCTATTTCAATGGCTTTCCGTCAACAATCATACTCCATGGCCCATTCGTAAGATGAGGGAATAGAAATAGAAGACAAGGTGGTTGTTAAGGTTGCTGGGTTTGAGAAACATTACCTATCTAGAGGTTTGCTAACCCGTGTACTATGTCTATGAGAGGCAATGCAATTGTTGTAACAGAATCAGCAGCAGGAGTATATGCTTGTGGGGGCTCTAGAGTTGTAGACAGCTGATTAGTTGTGGCAAAATGACATCTTTGATACACCAAAAGTTGTTTAGAAGTTGTGCAATCTGCAGTAGAGTCAGTAAATAAACGTAGTACAGAAAATGAAGGAGAAAGGGCACCTTGATAAGAGAGAAAAAATATTGATTTTTTGAAAAAATCATATTTCTAGAAATTCAAGTACAACCCAGATTGGGATCATAACAAAGATAACCTTTTTGATGTACCGAATACCCTAGTAAAGCACATTTAATAGATTGGGCCGTGAGCTTTGTGCGTTCATGTGCAGGAAGATGAACATAAAATGCACACCCAAATGTACGCAAATGAGAATAGTTAGGAGCATAGCCAAACAAACGAATGAAATGAGAGACATTGTTCAATGAGGGAGATGGCAATCTGTTAGTGATATGGACAACAGTGGAGAGAGCTTCACACCAAAACTGAGTGGGTACTAATGATTCCAAAAGAAGCCTACAGACAACATCAAGAAGGTGGCAGTTTTTTCTTTCAGATACCCTATTTTGTTATGGGGTTAAGGGACAGGATCTTTTAGAAATGATTCTATTAGTTTGAAGGAATTCTTGAAACAAATGGGACAAATACTCACCCCCATTGTCAGAACGAATGATTTTGATTTTTGCAGAAAATTGAGTCTGAACATATGCATGAAAGAGTTTAAAAGCAAAAAATACCTTAGCTTTAGAAGGCGAAAAATAAATCCAAGTGAAACGACTATAGTCATCAATAAAAGTAACAAAATACTAGTAATTTGCACGAGAGGCAATAGGTGTCAAACCCCACAAATCACTATAATTATTGCAAAAGATCGAACAATTTTAGGCATATGAGTAGAAAAAGGTAAAGTTTTACTTTTACCAAGTTTATAAGAATTGCAATTAAATTGGATAGCACTGAGAGAAGGCGACTTTTTATTCTCAAATAAATCAAAATTCAGCAAATCATAGAGAACATTAGAATTTAGATGATCGAGGCGTTTATGCCATGTTCGGTAATCAACATGTGCAAAATTACATAAGACAAAAGGAGACGTCAAACATTAAGACAAAGGAAACTCAAGAGGAAAAACACATCCTACTTTAGGCTCCCTTGCAATCATCTTCCCTGATTGTTGATCCGGCACAACACATCCAAATTTAGAAAATCACTGTACAATTATTGTCAACCAATTGAAACAAGGTTAGTGGCAAGGCTCGGAGAGAAAGAAGTCAATTAAAGAGGAAGAAATATCAGCAGTAGCTATCATGGCAAACGGTTACCATCAGTAGTATGAATCTTAAGATTTCCAAAATATTTGTTTACATGGATCAGGAATTGAGCATTATTGGTCATATGATTGAATGCCCCAGAATCACAATACCAAGTGGATGATATTAAAAAAGGTTTACCAAAGAGTCCTAAAGAGATTGTCCTATTGTAGAGTGGCTAATTCATGTTCAAGTTGGAATTTACGAGCAATATTTTGTTGACTATAGAGCTTTTTTAGGTAACTCCACATCTCAGCAGCAGTTTTTTAAAAAGTTAAGGATTCTGAATAATGTTGGGTTCAACAGATTCTAGAAGCCATGTCATGATTTGAGCATCCATGACCTCTCACTGGGCCTTGTTCTGATCAGTAGCTGGTTTGCTTCCATCAAAGTGACCCCATAGATTTTTTCCTTTAACAAATATATCAAAATGGGATGCGCAGGCAAAATAATTTGTCATTAAAACGAATCAAGAAAGATTCATACTTGTCTGAAGACATCAGGCTGCGAGAATTTGATCAAGATAACCAAGAGAAAACAAATAGCTAGAGCTAAGGAGTACAAGAGACAACAGATTTCGGAATTGTCACTCTGATACCATGACAAACTTAAGAGAGTTTAGGAAAAAATGGTGCGTCTTTTCTTGGTGGATAATCCCACTTGTATACTATTTACAAGCTGATTTCCAGCCGCTAAAATAGCTATATACAGATCTGTTTACATCTTAATTAAGAAATAATGAAATATTTACAGAAGAAAATTCATAGGCTTTAAATGACTGGCTGGAGGCCTAAAATCATACAAAATAAAATCAGACACAAAATCAGCAATACTTAAAAGCAGATACTTCTAAATTGGCAAATACTTAATAGCAGATTCTTTTAAATCAGCAAATATTTGATAGCAGATTCTTCTAACACTTACAACCCATGGTAATTAAGAAGTTAAAGCATTTCAATATGCATCTAAAACAGAAAAGATAAATTTGATGCATCAGGTGGTGGGAAAGGGAAAAGCAAGATGGACACAAGCAGAAGTAGCAGAGCAAGAGATGGAGACAGATCAAAAACAACTTCATATCCTTCAGCCAATAATTGATAGAAGTATTTTACTTTTAAAATCTTTATCCAGTGAAATAACTTACATCTGACTCTTTCAGCAAACTGCTATCAAGAATTTCAAGAAAATAATTTAGTGAGGCACTTTCAAATGCTTGACGTAGGTAACCTACGTGATCAATCTCCTGGCAAGACGAAAGGAAAAAAGAAAAGGAACAGTAACTATTAGTAAGCATTCGTGCATCCTGATTTGAGGAAGCTATCTGAAACAATTGCATACCGTTAACACATCATTTTCTTCTTTTCTGGGAAGTGATGAAACCAGACATAGAAATACTGCCCATGTGAGCATTAGTGGTCCTGCTTCTTTCATTTCAAAAGCATTAAAACTAGATATCAATGCATCCATTTGTTGAATATCAGTCAAGGAAAATATGGAAGCACCCGGCCTATGAAACAAACCAAACACATCCTAGCAATCAGAACAAGCACGTAGAGAAGAGAATATAAAAAAAGTAACTTGGATAAGGACAAAAAAACTGATACAGGTGCTGTCATATGATAAGGATCATCATGAAAGTACATAAACAATTTCCACAGCTTTTGTCCAAAACCTAGACTCCCAAGTCCCAACCTACCCATTCAAGCCCACCCCACCTAGGGTTTTAACTATCAGCGAAAACATGATATTTTTTACCATTATGCATTGGATTTTGACCTACCAACAGGATATTCCCTGCAATAATACAGGAGATTGGAAATTTACTCTTTAAACAAATTTTTTAATAAATTATTTCTTTGACCATAATTGTTCCACTACAAATTATGACACACAAGATTATGACAATACTTAGTCGAATTATTCATTTAATATTTATTTTGAGTTATTTTTCTAATTATGAAAAATTATTCACGTTAGCAGTAGTCCAATTCAATCTAATTCTGTTACACGGTTTCCAATTCCACAACCATTTCCAGTTCTGCTATTTTAAACCACAGCCTCAACTCTCCCCAAAGAAATGGTGAAACAAAATAGTAACCATGATGCACCAATGCAAATTCATTAAGATCCATGCAAGAATTCTAAACTATTTGAGGCTATCTTATAGATAGCTTTATTGACTCTTTCACACACAGATTGCATTAAGTAACAAGGGAAGCATAAATTATTCAGATGTATGAGCAACATAAGAAATAATTATCTTGACAAAATAACACAGTTACTGGTTCAGTAGTCACAGTTTAGTTCCTGGCAACTAGTGGCTAGCCATTCACAACTAATGACTGCAGTTGAAAATTTTGTTTGATTCTGTAATGGTTGACGCTTATGATGACAAATGAGAACATAATAATTTTGTAACTATTACTTGTAAATGATGTTCCCTCTTTGCTAAAAACCCATTTATATGAGTCAAGTTCAACGTGTGCATATATAAGTTACAAATTTTTTTACATGGTCTCCATAAGATTTTGTGTGATCTACAATTTTACAAACTAACCACAATGCATGCCAACAAGATATTAAAGGCTATTAACCTAAACTAACTGAAATATTAACCAATTGACTTAAGAGTTAGTATCATGATAATGTGAATAAACTACAAATCCAATGTGAACCACAGAAAAATTATAGATCATCTAAGAAGCTATACACATGCACACACACACATAAATATATATATATATTACAGTTAGTTAGTTAGTTCGTAAAAAAAAATGAAAAAGAAAAAAAAACATTAAATTTAAAGAATGGTTCTTTAAAGCTTGTAAAGCTCTTCTAGTCAGGTGCTCATCATGCAATAATAACAACTGTCTTGCAAATAGACAATCAATTCTGTTAAGTTGTCTGCAAGAATGAGACAAGAATTTCCAACAGATGTGATAATGCTTTTTTTTTCTCCTTTCTACTGCAATGGATATCAACACCTAGTATTTACCAGATGTTTCTTTCACTAAGTTATGACCCACATGAACAATTTATGAGAGAATTGACAGCAACTATTAGAGGACTGTAAAACCCTAGGCAGAGCAATAGTTGGGTATTTGATGGGCAAAACAGACATGAAGTAACCTATATAATTAATGTCTCAGCCTCAAAAAGACTATTCTGCAGTGGTTCGTGAACATCCTACCACAGCCAAAATGATCCATATCACAATTTACTAGATTAAACGCAAATGTAGAAGCAACAGAACTAAAATCATAGTAGCTACAAACCTGAAAGGGATTCCATCATGCACCAATTGAAGAAGATTTTCCAGGTCCAAGGTTTCCATAAGGATGAGTAGTAACTGAATTTTGGCATGATAAGAAGACTTTAGTGCCTCACTTGATATCTCCAACCTCCCAAAATTATAAGACCCAGATAAAATCCCCTGTGACATGATGTTAACAAGCTCAATCAGGAAAATATACCAATAAAGAAATCAGCTCCATAAAGGAGAAAACTATACCTTGTAAAGTGAGCATAGCTTTTTCCACGTTTCACCGTTGCATGTGCAAAGTGACTCATAATAAACAAGGAAGAGAATATCCAAAACCAAATTATCTTCAATCAATTTCTCCTCAGCCCACAAAGTGTAAAGATCTACATCCTACAAAGAATTTGCACAATCCATATCTAATGTTTAGAACATTAAATATTGATTTAAAGAAGAGACCAGATGCCTATTTGCTCATCTGTATTGGATACCCGTTGCAAAGAATTGAAGGACAAAATCTGAATATACCAAAGGAATTTATAAAGTTCAATGAAACATGAGAACAAAACAAAGAAATACTATCCAACTGTTTGAATTCAATGAAGTCAAGAACCTATTCATATATGTATATCACCAAAGTTCCATAATACTTAAACCTATAACTAAAATTGATCCAAACCACTATTTGTAAATGCAAACCATACTCCTTTTTCCTTTTTAGTCTTCCAAAGTCACACTACTTGATTCAAATGCCATAACAAATCATGGTTGGATCAAGTGGATCGATATGAATCATTTAATTCCATTCGCTTCCTGCATTATTGGCTTTATGGTTTAAAACTTAAGAAATGATTAAATGTTAGCTAACTGTGATTTTAAATTTATTAAACAAAAAACAAAGGCGAAGGTAAATATGACAAACAATGAAGAAAACCAAAGGTGGCCAAAAAAGTGACATAACCCTGAAGAGCAGCTAGTTGTTCTTGCAGTAAAGAAAACCAAATGACAACTAGTTGTCAATTAGGCACACATAAACATTTACTATATGTGCTCAGGTATACAAAGAAAACCCAAAATGACAGCTAGTTGTCATTCCTACTTAAGTGTTAGGAACCCAATTGTGAAACAACATATGGGGCTTGTCTTAGATTCCGTATTGGAAGTATGAGATTTCAATATGGGGTTTACATGAACTTGCGACTCTCCAACCCTAATGGCTAGCTTTTGAGGTGTGATTCTCTCAACTGGTATCAAAGCCAACCACCACGTCTCTCAATTGCAATTGAGCTGCATGGCTGGTGACATCAGAATTGCAATGTTCACCCAAGGCCAGGAAAAATCTAGCACACAGCCATCTTAGCACAAAGCCAACCCATTATAGGCGTCAGACTGTGGAGTGGAGCATGGTGGGATATTAGAATCCTAGTTGCAAGACAAGGTATTGGACTTGTCTTGGATCCCACATTGAAAGTATGATTTCAATATAGGGTTACATAAACTTGGGCTCTCCAACCTTAACAGAAAAAATTTTGAAGTATGGTTCTCCCAAGTTAATTACGTTAAGTTTCTATTTTGCAAATTATTATACTCTGATTGTGTATTTTCTTTGCACTGTGATGTAGCAAAAATGAGCTGGACCCTAATTGGTTAGTATCTTAGAATAGACGAGAATATTGAAAAGAGTGAATTAATAGAACATAATTCAACCAAAAAAGGGTCTGAATTTTCTGGTGACACAACTCAGTTAAACAAAGACCAATTAACTGGCTTTTATTACTAAAAAATTTTCAAAATCTCAAATCTCCTGTAAACAGAGATTACAGCCCTCTATATAGCACATAATCCCACTAAAATAAAGTTTTAACTATAAATATTAATAGAATAAGGACAGAAACATAAACTCTGCAATAATAATATCCTAAATAGTAAATGAATTGAAAAAGGACTTGACTACTCTAAATAAAGTCGAACTTAAATAAAAAATAAATGACCAGCAGTGTGAATAGTAGTTGCTACAGACAGTAACATGAATAGTAATTTGAGAAAATTCCTTAATTCTGAACTTTCGATATTTGATATTCTTTTCCATTTAACCTCTCCATTCTTCTTTGTTCTTCAATATACTTTTCTACTACCTACTCTTATCACCAACAATTTTGTACTCATATGGTGAGCTATCACTGTGACTTTAATTTAACCTGCTACCGCTGCCCCATCTTTTTCATTATTTTATTGTTTCTCAAGTTTTGGTAGTGAACTTTTTCAGATTGATATTTGTCAAAATAGGGGTTATCATCCATGTTTGTCAAAATATCTTAATGTATTTGTTTATTTTACAGGAATATATATTATCCTTCATTATTTTAAGAATTTATGCCAAATCTAATGATTTGATTAAATTCAACCATGACTGCAAATATAATATTATACCACTTCTCCTTCCTTAGCAAAACCTCTAAATTTGAGTAGGGGAACTCCCACCAAGGTCACTAAACATATTCTATTCCCCTAAAAAAGCACCAAAAAAGTAGACCATGAAACATGACCATAGAGAAAAGGAGGGGAATGCATCTCCCACCAAGGTCACGAAACATACTCTATTCCCCTAAAAAAGCACCAAAAAAGTAGAACATGAAACATGACCATAGAGAAAAGGAGGGGAATGCATCTCACTGTCCTCAAAATACAAGACTGACATGTATCGAGTGCTGAAGTCCTTTCATATATCAAGTGATAATGTCATGTTCAATCTTTCTATTTTCAAACAAATAATCCTTGTTCCAGCCATACTCCTAGACATCATCCTATACGAATTTCCTCTTCAAAATGCCCCCCAGAGTGACCCTGTGTAGGAAAAATAATGATATCTTTACAATATTCAGTGCCATTTCATCTTCATATTAGAAATATGTTCGCTTCATTTAGCACTTATGATTTGAATGCATTTATTACACATCCACCCCCTTTACTCCCTCGCAGGCCAATGGCCTCCTTTGATCTTTATGAATGTTTACCTCTAACTCCATAAGCATTTGGACAACAGGCACAGGTAATAAGAAATAAAGAAGCAAGCAAAAGATTGACAAAAAAATCATAAAAAGAAAGAGAGAGAATGGTAGCAGATGTAATATATACTTGGCCTAGACGGCAATAGCCATTACCTCTATTCTGTAAGTAGTTATACACATCAAAGGAGACAATACAACTGAACAAAATTCAAATACTATTGAGTATTGACCAAATTAGTTCCATGCAATCAAATAAATTTAACAGAATGCAACTCAATACAATGCGCACCAAATGCAAAACTTGATGAACCATCAGTTACTGAAAACACGAATAACTAAAAGAGGAGATAAAAGAATACTATTCAGTACCTTGTACTCATTCTAGTTTCTTATTGTATACAATTATAAAATGTACAAGTCTGAAGACATTAATTCATTTATACATACCATCTCTTCAGGATGACTGGAGAATAGAAGTTCCTGGAGGACAGAGATTAATTTGCATTCCAGTCCATCAGAAATCAGCTTTATTGCCTTATCCCTAACGACATTTTCTCCTTTCAAGCTAATTCCAACATATACTGGACCAAAGATGCAGATGCAGCTATTAGAGTAATAAGATTCACAAATCAACTTATCAAATAAATACAACACTGCTAAATGTGAGGAGCAATTTCCAGGTTATGATTCAAATGGTTCCCGCATTCCATTTCATGCCCCAAAAAAAAGGAAAAATAAATCATCTCAGAATTGAAAATAAGAAAAAAAGAGAGAATTAAGAGAATTTCCAGGCAGACTTACAAGCATGAGTGAGAATCTGCCTGGTACACTTCAACAAGCACTGTCGCTCAATGTAGTACTGAAGCATTATCTTCACAACAATAGACCCATAAAAAATATCAGATGCAATTCTACTTACAGATAAATATTATTAAAAATAGAAAACTGCTGTTCTTACTATACAAATAATTTTCTAAATCAATAATCAACGCTGGTCTATCCATTTAGAATTAGCTAATAAATTATAACACTTCAATTTTCATAAATTAGTGTGTTACGGCAATCAAACAGGAGAGAACAAAAAACATAATAGCCAAAAATTTGAACATCTTTTGAACACATCAAAGAATTGATAACAGACAGAAATTCATGAAGAAATAAAAACTAAAAAAAAACAAGTCAAACAGATCACAAAAATAAGTATATAAAACATAAGACTAAAGTTTGTAAAAATTTGAAGGTTGAATTCACCATGTGGAAAACAATTTAGTCATTACGCACAGAACAACATTTTAGTGAAACAGCATTCACTGTTAAGCAAACACAGTTAAACTTGAAGTCTCTGTTTCATTTTCCATTCACCCTATAAGACACAGTTTCCATGCTTTAAGCCAAGGACAACTCCATGGTACAACGGTTCTCCTTGAATATTTCTAACAACAGCGCCACATAAACAAGAATACGAGATATCATTACAGGAATCAAATCCTCCAAATTGACTTAAATTCCAAAGCCACACAATTACACATAAAATAATAACATATCTCCAAGATTTTATTAAAACCACGTGCAACCGCTAAAGTAGCGAAGCAAGAATGCTACTAACCACATGAAGACATTCTTCAACTATGGAATCAGCAGCTAAACCATTGCTCTCGAGAGACCTTTCCACAAGAATGTATGACTGCACCTCATCTAAATGCTGGAAAAAAAAAACACAAGTTTATTACTCATAATCAACAATATATTGCAATTCGAGTCAACAGCATAGCTGAATTGCTAAAACATAGCTATATAACCAAATAAAATCAGAAAAAGAATTATTATTGCAGAATAAATTCATTTTTCATGAACAATCGATTGTAAACCATATTTTTCTTAGATAAGCGTATAAGAAACTGACCAAATAAGAACTTATTTGCAAAGCCTTATCTTTCAATTCAGCCTTTATATTCAATTCATGGGAGCCAACTTTCACTTGCTGCGAATTCAAAACTTCTCTTGATTTCGCACTTGGAGGCTTGAAAAGAGACACTGTATCAACAAACCAAGCATGATTCTCCTTCAACTGCTTCGCCTACAAAATGCATACGCAAAATTCACTATATTGACAAAAGCAAAGACCAGTTTGACTAGGGAGAGAGAGAGAGAGGGGGGGGAGAGTCGTTTACTAGGGGTGCAGGGAAGTCCGAAGAGAGAGGAGCATTTTCGAGGTCAGTGAGAAGAGAAGTGAAAGGGTCCCACCAGAGGGAGGGATCGGCGGACTTAGGGTTCGACATTGGAAGAATAAAATTACAAGGTGCTGAAAAAAATGAAATTAAAACCCTAGAAGACGTTGCAGCCACAGCCAGCAGCAGAGAGTAGAGAGACTTGGGTTTAATTTGATTTCACTTTTCGCGCTTTTGCAGATTTTTTTTAGCACAGAGTACTCGCACACTAGGGTGCGCAAGAGAGTGCTTTTAAGACACGAATTTTGAATTTTTGGTACGGCAGGCTGTAGGCTGCCGCTCGCTGTTTGGCAAAATGACAAATTGTCTTATAAAACGATCGGGAGTCTGCTAAACAACTGGTCGTTTAAAACAATGTAAACGACCGCGAGCTGCCGTGCCACCAACAATTAAAAAATATATTATTATTTCAAAAGATGTTGAGGAATTAAAGTATTTTAGAGTAGCTTTTCAAAAAAAAAAGTATTTTAGAGTAATTTTTATATTTTTGGGATTAAAGTATAATTATGTTTAATACTAAGTGATAAGAGTATTGATAAGTATTTATAGATAAAAAATATGTTGATAAGATTATTGCGTAATTTAGCAAATCCTATAACATTTTTAAAAAAATAACTAAAGGTATTTTGTTTTCTTATTTTCACAAATGATAGAAATAAATTAAGGAAAAAAATTAGTAAAATATTCTACCACCATTATTATATACTCAATATTAACCGTTAAATCAACTAAAAAAATAAATTAAGGAAAAAAATTTAAATTAAATATATAATTAATTACCTTGTTCGCAATAGTCAAATTGCTAATAACCATTGCATACTCTTTTCTTGGCAATTAAGGGACCGAAAACATAAATTCATTTTGCGACATTCTTCATTTTTAAAAACTCTAAGAATTATTATTGTTATTGTGAAAAAGTTAACAAAGTTATGAAAAATCCTAATTTTAGGATACAATAAATCCCTTTCAAAATTGAGGGTACCATAAAATTAACGATGAATTTACATTTCTAGCTTTAGATAATTACAATATAAGCTTCTATTATTAAGCTTGAGAACATATAATCATTGATTTTAATGTTGAATAAGTAATAGTTTTGGACAATATTGCCAATTTCTAAGCCATTTTCTTTATATCCCTTAGAAATTGGCCTTAGTTGCTTCTTAATTTTCTTGAAGGAGCTTGAGGTACGCAAGGCCAGTTAAATGAACCGTTTAAAATGTTAAATTGAATAATCAATTTTGATTTTATTATATGTTACGGCTGTGATTCAGATGAATCAATAATTTTGATTACAATTTTAGGTGATGTATATATTATTTTTTAAAAAAATTGATTATAATATTATATCATTCTTTCAAAAAAATAAATGAGTTTAAAAAATATTTTTAAATTTTATTTTAAATAAATTTTAGAATGTTGATACTCGTATAAAAATAAAATTAATTAATTTTACAAAATAATTAAATAAATTATCATTTTATTTTGTCCAAATTTTATTAATTAAATAAATTATTAGAAAATTTATTTAAGTGTTTCAAACAATATAATTTTGAACTACGTGAACAATTTAAAAGAAAAAAAATTAAAACAACATAATTTTAGACTAAATATTTTTTTTACCATAATTTTGAACTAAAAAACAATTTAAAAGGAAAAAAATTAAAAAATAATATAATTTTAGATTAAATATTTTATCCTTTTTTTACCATTCTACCTTTTTAAATTTGTAACTTTTCAAGTTAATTTAAAAATCTTAAGTAAAGTGTATCATATATTAAAATATTATTTAGACATTAGAGATGTATAGAATGGACTATTAAGTGATTATCATTTTGAAAATAAAATAGAAATTTTATGGTTGAACCAAACTAAAATCATCAGTTCTAGGCCAATTTAGGTTAAAATTTCAATATTCACATGAATTTTAACTGGTCCTTGAATCATCGATTCTAGTTCAAAATTTTGAACCGATAGTTTCGATCCGATTTTGATTTATCCACAGTGCGGTTCGATTTCAGTTCAAAATGAATCAATTCATACCTACTTTGAGGTAGGCATGACCATAGTAATACAACCATCATTTCGGTTCTATAACTATTATGATAGAAATAGAATTGAAACTTAACTATTTTTAAGCGGTTTCTAAAATAATTTAGAATCGGAACTATTGATCTCGTTTTATTCCAATTTGAAATTGAAGTTAGATAATCTTTTTTTAAATTTTTTATTTTTTTAAGTTATAACCTTTTTCATTTTTTAAAATTTTTGTAGCTTGGATAAATAATAATAGTAAGAATAATAATAATAACAAACAACATTTAAAAAAAAAAGAAGATTAAACCAATTTAATAAAATGTCTTAAATCTTTTAATTAAATTTATAGTAGGTAATGAATAACTTTAAGGCCTGAACTTATGAATTTTTTTCAAATTTAGCCAATACTTTTTATCTTGTTAATCAATACTCTTTACTTATTTTTCCTTATCAATTATCTAGAGTTTGTTAATATTTGCTGATGTGTCTATTAACGGGGTCTAAATTTTTTTTCTAGATCACATCCACGTAAACATGTCATGTAAAAAAACCAACTAGAATATAAAAGGCCTAATCACTAAAAAAGACCTAAACTTATGAGTTTTTTTTAAATTTGGCTAATACTTTTGATTTTATCAATCAATACCTTATATTTATTTTTCTTTGTAAATTGTGGCTTTCGTCTAGAGTCTGTTAATATTTATTGATGTGTCCATTAATGGATTCCATTTTTTTTTAGATTACATTCATGTCGATACGCCACATAAAAAAACTAACTTAAACATAAAAATATATTAAATGATATCATTTTACAGCTGGACCCTATCTTCATTATTTTGATGTTTTGCTTGCTATTTTTTTAGGATAAATAAATGTTAAATATTTCTATATGACATGTGAACCCAGTAGATGCAACGGACTATTTTTTTTTCAGTGTCAGTAACAGTGATTTACCGGCCTGTGAATAGTACCATTGGTCCAGGATTTGGTATTATTTCGGTCTGAAAAAATTACTACATTTGTCTAATATTATATTTAATATTTTTAGAGCATGTTTGCATAATTTAGGTGGGTAAAAAATATTTCATGAATATTTTTGGAGAATTACAACAACTAATGAATATTATTTTTAGTGTAGTATATTAAGGAATAAATGAGGAATTATTTTTGTGGAGTTAAACAATATTTGGAAAAGAATTATTTGAGAAATATTTAGAGCCATTGGATGAGATTACTTAAGACTTGATCATGGCCCTTGATTTAGCATAAATAGAGGAAGCAAAGTTTGATCATGGCCCTTGACTTTGCTACTTAAGTTAGCAACACTTTCTCTTTCTTCTTCTCCATCATCTCCCATGCCATTTTAATTCCTTCTTCCTCCTCCATATCTCTCATTTCTTCTCCCACAATTTACTACTAAATAACCTAATTAAACAAAAGAATTGTGATTAATCCTTAAGAATTAAGTAGTATAAGCTAAAATTTGGAGTTCCTAAGCTAGAGAATTGAAGTTGCCATTGAAAAGGTAAGTTGTGATTTTTGGGTTTTGTGATTTATTAGGTAGAATTCTAGGATTAGAGATGAGATTAATGCATTAAGCCATGCTCATTTCTTTTCTAATGTTAATTTTTGAGTTTAATGAGAATTTCTCCTACTATATTAAGTATATTTATTTTGAATATGTCCATCTGAATTTATTTTATTAAATATAAAAAAGGGAGAATGTGGTAGTTTTCGTAAATTGTAAATTAAGTGATTTTGAAATAATAAGTGTTAATTATAGAATGTTTTTTAAAAAGGAATGGTGAATAAGAAATAAGATTATTGTAGGAGAATGCATTTATTTTAGGCTCTACTATACATGATTGAAATGTGGTATGATGAGATGTATTGCAATATGCGAACATGCTCGGGTTATCAGCCCCTTTCTGTTTGGTAGAGCTATAATCATATGCTAGGGTTATCAGCCCTTATAAATAGGTGGACACGCTTGTTATTTGTGGTAGTGCTTGCACAGGCCACGGTGATGCTTCCATAGGCCACTGTAATGTTTCCATAGGCCACGGTTGTATGATTAGTGGGTGGTGCTTTCACAGGCCACGGTGGCGCTTTCATAGGCCACGATTGTATGATTGGTGAGTGGTGCTTTCACAGGCCACGATCAAATCTGTTTACATTCATTCGGTACAGTTGTGAGCCTTAATAAAGAAAAGTGGGATTTTATTTCATTATAAAGAAATCGAAAATATATAAATATAGGTATATGTGATATTTCTTATTTATTTTAAGTTTGGTATAAATTTTTAAGGTATGAATTTCTTTATTGATTTTTCAAAATATTCGAATTTAACTAGTACGTTTTCGGTGTTTAATATTTATATATTTGAAATTGAGTATTTTGAAACGTATTTGAGATTTGTTACATTGGTGTTTCTTGGTTATTTTAATTTGTAATTATTTACGATCATTGAGTCTTCCGCTCAGCGCGTTAATTTTTATCACGCGCAGGTTGTGAGCTGTGGGCGCTACACGAAAACCAAAGAGACAGCATCAAAGTCGGAGTGTAGCTTTTGATAGGATATGTACATATTAATATAAATTATGACATGTATAATATTTTTGTAAGAAGTAATGGAGATGTGGATATTGAGAATGTAAATAATGAGATTTGTGGATATTTAAGTAATATTATTAATTTTATTTGTGGTATAGGAATGGAATCATATATTTATATATTCTTGAATGAATGGTGTATTGGTATATTAGAACTTAAATAAACATTTGCGGCCTTTTAGAAGTGTTTGCGACTTGTTGTATTGAAATGGAGTTTTGGGGTTTGGAGGAATTATATTGGAAGTGTGTATATTTTCTTTGTGTGGCAAGTTAATTTTTTTTAGGGGAAACTCTCGCGAAATTTTCGTAGGAATTTTCTTAAACTTTATTTTCAATTTTTAATTACTTGCCTCCTTATGAAAATCTAACCACTTCTAATATATGATCTAGAGTTAGTAAGTGACATAAGACAATGCTCCGACACTGAATGTAGCATCCGCCTTCTGGTTCTCCGGGATTAGGCGGCGGGTGTTATAGTAGATGAGTTATCATCTGCCAAAATATATGGTCATATACAAAAAAGCTTATGCATCAATTTACTTTAAAGTTAATAATAAAAAATATCAAAATACTAAAGATAAATCAAACTACAAAATAATATCGTTTAATGTATTTTCATATTTAAGTTAGCTTTCTTATGTGGCGTGTCCACGTGAACGTGATTTGAAAATTATATCCAATTAATGGACACATCGGCAAATATTAAGAGGCTCTAGACGGAAGCTACAATTAATAAAGAAAAATAAGTACAGGATATTGATTGACAAAATCAAAAGTATTGACCACATTTGAAAAAAAATTCATAAGTTCATATTTTTTTGGGTGATTAAGCCTTTTATCTTCGAGTTAGTTTTCTTACATGATATGTCTACATGGATGTGATCTAGAAAAAAATTGGACCCCATTAACTGACACATCAATAAATATTAACAAATTCTAGACAAAGATTATAATTGACAAAGAAAAATAAATACAAGAGATTGATCGACAAAATTAAAGGTATTGGCCAAATTTAAAAAAAATTCATAAGTTCAAATTTTTTTTAGTGATTAAGCCTAACTTAAAATATTGTAGGTGCCAATATAAAATAGGTTAAAAAATAAGCAAAATATAAATACCTTTAAGTTAGAAATTTTAAGTGACAGCAAATTAGATATTAAAAAAAGGAAAATTAATTTTTATATATGATATTATTTGACTCGTTTTGCTATTATTATATGATAATAAATAACATTTTATGTTTATATAAGGAGCTCATCATATAACAAATCTATATAGAAATTAAAAAATAAGTTTATATTAGAAATTACGTGTCATTACATGAGAAAATCAACTTCCCAATAGTCCTAATAGATATAGGGTAGGATTTACCAAATACTGAAATTTTATAGGAACCAAAAAAATAAACTAAAATGCACTTTATAAAAATTAAAAATAAATAAATTTATTAATATTCATGTATAAATCTTTATAATTAGGTGGGAAGGCCAGCCTAATAAAATGATTAAACCAAAACAGTAATTATATATTACTATCCAAACGAACGCCCGTTTTGGTAATTGGAAAATTTAACGGAACATCGAACAAATAACGGAAAGAATGGCTTCAGCAGTTTGCAAACCATCCCCATTGCCTACAATTAAATTAGATTTCAAGAGTCGAGATGATAAAAGGCGACACAGGCTGCATGCCAAAGCATACCTTTCTCGGCCTTTTGGCTAAGATCAAGTGCAGTATGTGTTCTTATCAGTTTAATATCCGATGCATGGGCTATTGGCCTACGTGATATTAAATTAGTTTTTTATTGTGGAGGCCCCATTCTAGTAGCTTGCTATTGGGGTCCTTACGCGTCGCCCATGCCTTGCACTAATGCCAGGGCCTGGCGCTCCCGTTAAGCCTCAGTCTTAAGTTCTTTACCTAACACCTTTAGATGTAGTAGGTAGGTACCACTACAAAATAGATTGAAAAATAAACTAAATGCAACTACTATTACATCAAATGTTGTATGTGCCAATAAATAAAGAATTTGAATTAAAAAAAAGAACTAAATTTACATAGATATTGGATATTATTTGATTAATTATGTTATTATTTATAAAATATAATATTTATATAAGGAACTTATCATATGTAGGAGTTAAAAAAATAAGATTACACATTATAAATTATTTACCGTTATATTTATATTAGGTTAGAGAAACTAAAAAGCAAGCTAAATATAAATATTATTTTAATATTTATAGATTGTATTAGAAATTATATGCATATAATATTAGGAGGTTTATTAGAAAGTATGTTTATTATAATAGGAATTTTAATTGTCAATGATTATAATGGAAATGACAATTGTATTTCTGACAATTGTATTATAATAGGAATTTTAATTGTCATTTTTATAGAAAATGACAATTATGTTTTAATTAATGTTGAAAATAAAATAATTAAATATTTCTAACATATTTAGTTAAAAGAGACCTTGCATGAAGTGTATTTAAAAGATTTGTCAGTCTGATTTAACACACACACGCAAACTTTAAAGACGGAGAGTTTTTGCTTAAAAACTGTGTTACTTTTAACATCAGAAATAAAACAGCTGTATCACAAACAGAACGACTATATTAGAATCAGAACAGCTTTGTAAAAACTCATTTAGTAGTCAACAAAATTTTTACTCCAAAAATCTTTTAAGAGAGAAAACGTGAAGAGTAATCATTTTGGGTAATCTACTTTTAATTTCTTTATACAAAACCATTTAAAAATAATTTTTGAGAGAGCGAGAAAATAGATTTGTGCTTATAATATTATTTATTCTCTATCCTACATTAATTTTCTAAGACTTAATATAGTACTAACCAAAATAATTTCTCAATAAACTCTATGGTCTTTAAATAAAAGTTTTGAAAATAGGAACACATTTTCTTCAATAATTCTTCAACAATAATTTATGCATAAAATAACTTTAGCAGAAAAATTATATATAAATTTAATTGGTTTACATAATCATCAAAATCTTGAGATAAAATTAAGCCCACAATTTTGTTTTGTTGTGGATCCGCCTCTACAATGTTGCCCAAGTGCAATCTCAAAACTTTCAGGGGGTTTTATTCTGCTTCGGACTAATCTCCTCTTATGTTTGCCCAAACGAAAGTTCAAAACTTCCATAAGACTTTTTGGAAATCTAGCTTCAATTTGGTCTGCTCCATCAAAAACTGCAAGAATCGATCTCCAAAGCTTCTTTTTGAAAAATCTAATATAAATATCCGTAAATAAAAAGTATCCGTAAATAATAATTAAATAAGGATATTTTATATTAAATTAACTAGTTATCAATCCCAGGGAGAGAAGCTTTGGAATGCAAGAATTGGAAATGTAGCAAATGAAGTAAGAAATGAGCATTATATAGGCCATGTGAGACACCGAAGAGTCGCCTTATTTAATGAGACAACTCTCCAAATACTTTTTCACCCAGACCGACGCCCTGGTCTTCACAGAATGAAGAGTCGTAAAATAAAAAGACTCTCTAAGAAGCAGTCATTAAAAACCTACCAAATAATGTCATTATTTAGATACAGTATAAAATAATAAAATAAGCAAACCCTTAAAAATGCATAAAAAAAGATATATTTGGATATAAAATGACTAAATCACTAATGTCATCAATCTATGTTTGAGTTCAAATTGAAAATTCGATTCAATTAAGGAGTAAGTCTATTTTTTTCTTTTTTTGTTCTAAGGTTAGTAGTTATATTGACCAACTCGCTTATATATATATATCCTAAAATCACTCCGAATGAATTCGACGCAATTGACTACTCTTCGTATTCATATAGTGCATGGATATATTATTTTGATAAAATGTTCACAAAAAAACATTATTCTGTTATTTTCACTCTTAAAAGCCGCAATTTCAGTTTAAGTGCGTACATATGAAAGGCATATTATTGATAAATTTTGACAAAGACTGGGATGGTCTATGTCGTGGACCATTAATTAATTACATTCTCTAACCTACAAATAAGGCCATATTAAACAGTGACAAATGATTATTGAGGTTGTTATTATTGTTTTTTAGCTCAGCAACCAAACAACCAAATTGAGGATTACGATTCCTCATTCTTTAATTTATTCAAACTTTCTCAGCTTTTAAAGCCTCCTTTTCAGATAAATGTCACATTAATTCTTAATATTTTACTTGCATACCAAAGTTTTGCTACAATATACAAAAATTGTTATAACCCGTATATATATTTTTTAATTTTATATTAATTATTGATGATAAAAAAAAAAATCTATAGTGTGTAGAAAGTACGGAGAGCGAGAAGAATGTGTCGAGATCAAGATTTTTCCACCATAAAAAATTATCATCAATATAATGAATGTTATTCAAAGGAGAGATTTAGCTTGTATCTATCTGCATATATTTCTTTTTCTAATAGATTGGATAAATAGTATTTTCATTGTACCTAAAATGATTTTCCTTATTAATTCAAATCATCCTCTCGTTTCTTTACTTGTACGTAGCAGGAAACTTTGTTTATTACTATTTTTCATTGTAGATATATATCGATATTGATTTGCGGGTTGAGGGGAGTAAGATTGAGTGATTGCTTGATTTTCTTTTTGAACACTTAATTACATTTATAAATTAGGGACTAAAGAATTAAGTATAGAGATTGTATTAAATTTTATTCTGAGGCAATTTTATTATATAAAAATAGAATTAAGTACATAAAAAATAGTTTTACATATAGTTTCTATATGTATTACTATTTTTCATTGTAGATATATATCGATATTGATTTGCGGGTTGAGGGGAGTAAGATTGAGTGATTGCTTGATTTTCTTTTTGAACACTTAATTACATTTATAAATTAGGGGCTAAAGAATTAAGTATAGAGATTGTATTAAATTTTATTCTGAGACAATTTCATTATATAAAAATAGAATTAAGTACATAAAAAAAAGTTTTACATATAGTTTCTATAGCAAAGTGTAATATAAATTAACTACTTGTATTTATTTTAATTTAAGTAATATTATACAGATAAAAAAATAGACATATAACTAGTATAGTATTGTTAACGTGAGACGCTAAAAGAATTACTATATGATAAATAAAAAAAGATTATTGATCAAAGTGCTTAATTATGATTCTCGTTGATTGTAGCTTTGCCATTATAATACAAATTAATATCTTTCAAGTCATGAAAATGCCATCTTGTAAATAATATCGCGAATTTTATACAACAAAAACGCAAATAACTAATAGAAATTCTCTACTACGTACGACTTCTTTTCCAGTAATTACGAATTTGAGATATAATCCAACAATTAGGGTTTCAATCATATATATGTATCCTCATGCTTCCTACTTTTATTTTTATGAATTTCCATTTAAAAAAAAAACTATCTTAAAAGCATCTGTGCATATAACAATCCAACGGGCTGAAATTAAAGAAATTGAAATACATCTCTTTTTGTGTAGCTCACTCTTTAATATGAGGAAATTATTATAAATGGAAAGTGAAATTATTATTATTATTATTTAATTATTTCACAAGTTACATATTCATTATTATACATTTAGAATTCAAAATGCAGCAAACAAATAACACACGTACAACTTTCTACCTTGTAAGCTTTATTGCATATGTAAATATATGGTGTTGACATTCATGCCAATAGTCAAACTTTGGAGAGTAATATTCATTCTACTCGTACCCTGCAAACATGTTGTAGAGTAACTTAATAGGTAGAAGTAGTAAGTTGTCAAGAGAGGCAGTGCTCTAGACGAGGAATGGGGGAAATACTTTGGAGTAATGTTTCGGTGATGAGGACGAAGGCTTAGGGAAAAGGAGGGAGCGGAGGAAGAGGCTTGAAGAAGACTGGCGGTTTAGGCTTTGTAAATACTGGAATTGAAGGAGGAAATGGCTTCTTAAAAACTTGAATTGTAGGAAGCGGAAGTGATGGTTTCTTAAAAATTGGAATAGGAGGAAGGAGTGGTTTTTCAAATATTGGGATGGGAGGAGGCAATGGCTTCTTAAAAATGGGAATATGTGGTGGATGAGGCTTTTTGTGTATTGGTAATGGTGGATGTAGTGGTTTCTTAAATTTTGGAACAGGTGGTGGGAGAGGCTTTTTATATATTGGTATTGGTGGAGGTAATGGCTTCTTAAAAATTGGAATAGGAGGTGGAAGTGGTTTCTTAAATTTTGGTATTGGCGGCTTCTTAAAAATTGGTATTGGTGGGGGTAATGGCTTCTTGAATACTGGAATAGATGGTGGAAGTGGTTTCTTGAACACCGGAATAGGTGGTGGAAGTGGCTTTTTATGTATTGGTATTGATGGATGCAACGGCTTTTTAAACACCGGAATATGTGGTGGGAATATTAGTGGGAGTGAAGGAAGAAATGACTTTCCAGGAATTAGTATAGGTGGTGAAAGTGGCTTTTTGAAAGGTAGAGGAAAGACCTTTGGTGGTAATGGAGGAAAGATTTTTGGATGGAGTGGAGGAAACACCTTGTGCTTGATGAAATTATCAACTCCAAGCTCTTCCTTTTTATCATCTCCATAGCAAAAAGTAGAAGCAAACAACATATAGAAAGAAAAGCACAAAAGTGCTCTAAAAATAGAAAGAATCCTCATAGCATGTTGAAGGCAGTGAGGACTTTTACGACTTTATATAATGTGCTTAAGAGAGTGAAAAGACTTATAAGTGCATTAATTAAGGCCTCGAATAGTGGATAGAAGTTAGTAGAGAATTAATCATCAAACCCAAATACAATTATTTCCTAATCTGGCGGTGGCCTTAACACTCATAATGGCTCCAATATTCATATCACATGTCAATACACTACATTAGTATTATCATGGAGCTTTTGGTAATTCATGTTTTAGGAAATCATTGTTGGAGTTATCAAATATGCTTTCTTGACATAATAGTTTTTATTTTGATTTATTCAATATTTTAATTTTCAAAAATAAATCTGCTGAATATTTTGTTTTATCTGTTAAACTCTTCAATTTATAAAATTAAATCGATTAAATGTATATTGGATAATTAAAAATCGTAAATAAAACCATCTATATTAAGCTTTTGAAGTAGACAAAAAATTAATGGATTCCAAAAGATCAACGTACTACTCTTGGTTGGCTTAGAAATTACATGCACATGCAGAATACATTCCATTTTCTCAACTTTCAAGCATGGAAAACGATCTCATGAACCAGCTCTTTCTCTTTCACATGCTCTCCTGCTGCATAGTTTGAAACATTCAATCCTGAAAATAGAAATCCGAAAGGAACTCCACTTCTATGCCCTTGCTTGGTAGTGATATTGTCTAGAATCCAAACATCGACAAAAACCATACTATCAAAGAATTCCAGGGAGACAGGTATACCTGCTAAAAATATTTCTGAGGGATCGTAGTTGGCATTTGGGTTTTTTTTTATTGGTTGTAATTATTTTTCTTTTCATTTTAATCATCTGGTATCCGAAGCTTACTTGACCCAATTAATCCGGATTCGTATTAGACGGGTCTCTAAAATGGGACAAAACGCCCTCTCTCGAGTGTTTAAAAGAGCTTCATATTTAGAGTTCAAACTCTAGACTTTCAGTTAAGGAAGAAATGATTGGGGTTGTAATTATTTCTTTATTGGTCATTAAATGCAAGAATTTAATTTCTTTAAAACATATAGGTAAACCAAATAGTTAAGAGTATATCAGCTTGGTTCAGTTTGATTCATTTTAACTATTTTTTGAAAAGCAAACCAAACTATCAAAACTTAAATAAAACCCAAAATTTAAAAATCAAAGTAAATTACACCGATTCAATTTGATTTGATAGTTTGGTTTTTGGATTGTGCTTAGTCCTAATAATATTATCCAAAATAGTCTTTCTTTAAAAATGATCAAGATGTTAGAACTGTTATACAGACGGAATAACTTATTTGAATTTTAATGTACTAATAAAAAAAATATAATTAGCGATTAAGAAATTCTTTTTTTTACTTGATAATAAAGACTTCAAAGATAAGATTTACAAAGTGAAGGAAACAAATAGCACATAAGCTCTTGAAGCTAATAAACGTATGAAATTAACAATGACTCACATTGTTTCCTCTACCTTAAAGGCTTTTTATTGCGATAAATTGGAAACTTTACACTAGAGGCCATAAAATATCACCTTGTAGGAACTACGAATAACTGTTATTATATAGCCTAATGAATTGGAGATACTGGAGGCCAATGTCCAAATATGGGGTGGTGAAATGGAGGAATCTTTGGTAGTGGAGGAATAGGCTTATGATAGATTGGTGGTTTTGGATGAAGTGGAGGGAGATGGAAGATTGGTGGTTTTGGATGAAGTGGAGGGAGAGGGAAGATTGGTGGTTTAGGTGGAAGTGGAGGGAGAGGGAAGATTGGTGGTTTAGGTGGAAGTGGAGGTAGAGGCTTATAAAAGATCGGTGGTTTTGGCTTGTAGATTGGCACTGAAGGAGGCTTGTACACTGGGACCGGTGGTGGCTTTGGTTTTGGCTCATAGACGGGAATTGGAGGAGGCTTGTACACTGGAACCGGTGGTGGCTTTGGTTTTGGCTCGTAGACTGGAACCGGAGGAGGCTTTGGTTTTGGCTCGTAGACAGGAATTGGAGGGGGCTTGTAGATTGGAACTGGTGGTATAGGTGGAAGCGGTTTCTTAAAAGGGGGGCATGGTTTTTTGGGTATTGGTGGTGGCTTGTAGATTGGTACTGGTGGAGGGAGTGGCTTAGGAGGGAAAACTTTCGGTGGCGGCTTATAGACCGGCACTGGTGGTTTAGGTGGAAGCTGTTTCTTGGGTATCAATGGTGGCTTGTAGACTGGCACTGGTGGTTTAGGTGGAAGCGGTTTCTTGGAAGGAGGGCATGGTTTCTTGGGTATCAATGGTGGCTTGTAGACTGGCACTGGTGGTTTAGGTGGTGGCTTGTAGACTGGCACTGGTGGTTTCTTGGGAGGGCAAGGTTTCTTGGGCAGCGGTGGTGGCTTGTAGACTGGCACTGGTGGTGGGAGTGGCTTAGGAGGGAAAACCTTCGGTGGCGGCTTATACACAGGCACTGGTGGAGGGAAAACTTTTGGTGGTGTTGGTGGCGGTTCGTAGACTGGCACTGGTGGAGGGAGTGGCTTTGGTGGCGGTTCGTAGACCACTTTGGGTGGAAGGGGAGGGAAAACTATGGGAGGATGTGGAGGGAAAAGATGTGGTGGAAATGGAGGGAGGAAAGGATGACCAAAGTTTTTCAATGGAGAAAGTTTCCATTTAGGTAAAGGTGGCAATTTAGGTAGTGGTGGATACTTGAAGTGAGGCCATAAGAAGGCTGAAGCGCAAGTTAGAGGTGAAAATTTTAGTTTCCCTGCAAGTCCAAATGTGTGTTTGCCATTGTTTTTAGACTTGAAGATGACCTTAGAAGATTCTAAGCCACTATGAGTAGGGCATGGTGTGGCTGATGCACTGTGAAGTTGAGCATAGCATTCTTCCTTCAATTTTCCATCTTCTTTTGCTATTTCTTTAGGAAGACTCACTTTAAACTTTCCTTCTGAATCTAGCTTCCCAACTCCTCGTGTTTTGAACTCTCCATTTAGTGGCTTGCAATCAATAGTTACGTGAAGCCCTGGACAAATATGTAATTTAAAACATTAATTACCATCCAAATTTATAAATAGGGATTTCTATAATTCAACCTATTTAATGATATACATATTTTCATTTACGTAATTGATAGCTATAACCTACTACAATCCAAGTATAAAAGACATGCATACATATATATATTTCAACAACAACTCCTTATAAATATCTAATTTATTATTATTATTATTAATTAATTAACTGAAAAACTAGATATCAATGAAGGCAACGAGATAGGACTCATAAGAGAATGAAAATTCTTTGCTACAACTGGAGGACACCAACATAATGTGAATATAAAAATACACTAAAACAGTAAAATTACAAGTTTGCCATGCTTTTTAATTAATAAACATATTCAACCAAAGTCAATGGTGCAATGCAGAATTTATCGTAGTCTATTTTTTCATTCTAGACTAATAAATCCAAATCATACCATGGACTCTGAATACAACACACTTTTTTAAGATATTCTTTTTTTTAAATATAATTTACTAAATTGATAAAAAGTTTATAATTAAAAGGATACGAAATATAAGATTTCTCATTGTATATGTTGTAATAAAAAGTAATAAAACCAGTCAAATCATTAATAAATTGGCAAAATATTCTCCAGAAGCGAATATATGTGTTCCGACCAAACAAGGAATGCACTTCAATGAAATTGGAAAATAAAGAAGACAATTTTACACTGAAAAAGTTGCAGCTTTTAGTATTTCCATATGTAACTACTTCGATCTTAATTTTCTCTACCCCATGCATTAATTCACGTCAATAATAATAAAATATTGCAATTGCAAACGCTATAGCCCAGGCCATGCATGGCCAGAAACAATTTAAAGAACCAAGAGAACTTCCTACGATACACACAAATTTTACGCATATATATATATACACACATGTACCTGACAGTGCCTGGCTAGTCTTAATATTGGTCTCTGCACAGTCTGCACATTCTCCAATACCAACTACCTCAACTGAGTTAGTTCTATCATCACCATAGCAGATATTTGCAGAAAACAATAGTAATGGTATGTAGAAGCATAGAAGTGCTTCTCGAATCCGCATTGGAAACCAAACCAATGTTAAGCCAACTTGGTATTAGAAGCTATAATATTTGTAATATAGAAGCTTCTGCTTCCATATGGTATACAATAGAAAGCTAGGGTTGTTATTATATATAAGGATAACAGATGAGGTTGAGGAACGAAAGAGAGATACAAACCGACACCCTAATTAAGGGCATCACATGATAGGAAGAGGGTATGGAGTATGAAATGGACCCATCATGATAAGAAAAGGATAGTAACGTGCAAAACAGCTTTTACCAAAAACAAAGTCCATTAATTATCTTTCATTCAATGAGCTCTCAACTGTTTATGGAGGCACAGCTAGATCTTTTTATGTGCTAACCTACTTACTCTTCTCTCATTAATTATTTCTTCGGTTTTACAGTAAAAATTATTGTGGCTCAGCACGTGACCGGTTTAATCTAGTCGAGTGAGAGAAATTTAGGCCAGAAAATTGTTTGATATCTATATCATATATAAAGCTATAGATATATCGAGTTCTCAAAATGACAAAATTACAAATATATTGTAATATTATCCCATTTAAAAAAAATTGCCGTTATCTACTCTCTTACCAATATTTCAATTCATATTTATATTTTTTATTACATTTATCTTCTTTTTTTAAAATATTATTCAATAAATAAAAAAATACACCATAATTGAATAATATTGGAATAAAATGGAAAAAATAACATTCTTCCCATGATACATTATATCGATGACTACAACAATAGATGGTGTGCATATGTAACTCCACCGTTCGCTAATAATGTCACAAACCAAAGAAAATAATGGTCCAATCATCAAAAAAGTCAACAAACTGAACTTGAAAATTAAGCTAATTTTTCAACATATATTCAAAAATTAAGCTATTTTGTTTTGAGACTGAGAGAAACTTCATGTGAACGTTACTTTGTGAACCAGACATTATTGAATGGTCTGCCAGATCAATTTGTTGGTTTTCTGTTTTTCGGTGAAAATATTAATTTTTCCTATATCAATTTATTTTTCCATGCACAAGTTCCGTCAAAGTGAATTTGCCTTTTCTTTTATAACTCATCCCATCCAATGTTCGAAATTTATTGATCCAATTAATCCAAAATCGCGTCCGCCGGATAGATCTATAAACTTAGCTTTCTTTTAAGTTTTAAAAGTGTTTTATATCAAAACTGGAGGTCGAAATCTCTAATTAAAGAAGAAAAACATCTATCATCTATCTCAATCCATCGTGATATCACAGTAAATTTATTATGACTTTCTAAGAGAATATCTTATTAATTGTTTTGATCAATGAGATATCAAAATTTAAAAAAAAAATCTTAAATGATCTTCAATAACATTATTGGAGCACTTTAGGTTAAAGGAAAAGATGGAACTATACGAAAATAAATAAATACATTTATCAAGATAAAGGATCTAAATCTCTTCAATAAATATCTAGATTAGAATTATCTAATCATTACAATACTGTTTTAAGGTAGAAATGGGTTCATCGGAAATCCCTTTCTTGCAACCACTAAAGCTAACTTAAAACTCAACAACTCCATCAATTATTGAATGTTAGTCAATTAAACTACTAATAAAATTACAATAAATAGGTAATATGTGATAAAAATTGTCAAATTTTCAAAGTTGATAATAGAATCGTAAACCTGATTAATTTTTTTATATCTTTTGAAGGATTTGAAAAGTGAGAGGTTTCTGTCTCGAATTGGAATTCACTTTTTATTGTATAAATTATATTATTATTCGGCTCATTTGGCATTCAAAAAATAAAAAAAAAAACAATAAGCAATTAAAAAAAAAGTAAAAATTCCTTTATGTTAAACCTTAGGAGTTTTTACCATAGATTATTGTTGCAAATAGATTATTTTGTTAGAATTTCAAAGAAAAATTTTTCAAAAATATAGTTCTAATTTAAAAAAAAATTGAATATTTAGGTCTTAATCAAGAAATTGAAAGATGAGCTGTAAAATGTGTAAAAACTTTGACAGTAAGAACTTGCTCAAACAATATCAAACATTTAGACATACGATGCTAAAATTAGGAATAGAGTAGGATAGGTAATGGAGATTATGTTTTTGTCGATACATGTAATTTGTACTTAAGTGGGGGTCCCACTAATAATTATGTTTAATTTAATTATAAAATTAATTTGTATTCATTATTATTGACGGGTGTTTCACAAAATTAGATCTCTTCTTGCTTTTTTTCTTTCCTTTTAATTAATTCATTAGAATTTTATGTGGATGGAGATAACATTGCCGGCTATATAATCGGGCGTAATTTTCTCTTTGACTCACTAAATTAGTGAAGACAATTGTGATCGAAACGACTCAAATTCAGTATCTCTCGCTTTTTGTATAAGTAAAAAGACCAACCGGACTACCATCTCATTATTTTACTATAGTTAGACACACCATTTGAAAAGAATACACTTAATTCTTTTATGGAAGAAGCCACCTTTTAAATAAACGGATTTAAAAATATCATTTTGGTATTTCCCTTTTTCAATTCATGATAAAAATATTAATTAGAATATAATTTAAAAACTCCTCAGAAATAAAAGTAATATCCCAGTAAAGGAGAAGAAAGCAATACATAGAAACAAAATCGAAGGGTATATTATTAAGGATGTAGAATAAGAAAAGAAGGTAAAAGATGAAGAAGAATATATATTTTTTCTGTACGGCGGACAATGAATGTTATGAAGATCGAGAAGGAGGAAGACACCTAATAATGCTCAGAATCTAATTCTCCAACTGCCACACTACGTTAATGTCTCTGTATATTTAGGTACTGATGATAGCGATCGATGATGTTGCAAATTTCTGAATATTTTTAAATCTAAAAGAAGAATGGTTTGTTGGTGTCGGCAAGGTTTAGTTTAGCAATGGGATTTTGATGAGTCCAACTCAGAAAAGGAATTCTTGGATTGAAATTTTTCATCTACTTAGAACTGTTGACATCTTGTACGGATTCATCATTTTTTTTTGGATGAAAATGCGAAGGTAGGCAGTCACTTGTTTCGATTTATAAAAAGAAAATATTGAATGTAAATGTAATGTGGATGCTGCTTTGTTTGGTGATATGAGGAAGTTAGGCTTTGGGGCGATGGCGAGAGAGAGATGCACTTGTTTTTCTTTTTCAGTCAGTCATTTGCATTCTAAGTAAGGGTTTGATAGGGTGTATTTAAGTTTATCAAATCATCTCTGTGAATTCAAGAATTCGATGCATGAAATAACATTTATGATTCATCACAAACTTTAAAAAATGATTAATCTCATGATCTAAGATCTCATTTGACTCAAATAAATCTATTTAGTTTTATGGAAAATAAACTTCTCACAAAGTACAATTTCAATGAAGTAATTTCTTGTAAAATGTATTAATAAAATTTAATATAGAAAATGACATAAATATCCTTACAATGCAATAATTTAACTATTTTATTGATAAAAAAAAATCTAATAACTTGCGATTACTTATGCTACCTCTGTTCTTAAATATATATTTATAGCATTTGGAATTTCACATCTCTCAAGAAGACTATTAAATTTGTCCAAGTTACAATAAATTATTGAATAAATTTATTATATTATCCTTAATTTAATATATTCAAACACTAAACTTTAAGGAATCAAAGCCATAATTATTAGTCATATATAAAAAAATAAATATAAAAAAATTTATTACTTATTAAAACCACAAATGTAATAAATATTTAGCATAGTATTATATAATAAACAACGTACACTTTGTTACATGCAATAATCAAAAGATATTTATTATAATAATCATACTTAGAAAATTGAGAAATTAACACACGTGTTATTGCATTATAATCAATTCACTTTCCTTATTATAATTAACAAACGTGTGTCAATATATAATCTACTTTCCTTTTTTACATTATAATTAATTCTTAAAATATCTATTATATTCTTATTAAATTTTAAATTATTTTCAATAATCCTCATTCATTTTTATTTATTATTTAAATATAATAATTTCTTATGTGTTATTTAAGATGGGCATAATAGAAAAGTTATATGAATAAAATTATCTTTTTAACCATAATAATTATTATTTTTTAATCTGTGTGAAAATAGAAAGTTGATTATCTTTTTGGGACAGAGGAAATAATAATGATAACTAAAATTATATTATATTATGCTCATTATGAAATTAACAAAAAAAGAAAAAACAATAGTTTCAAAAATTTCAGCTGTCCAATTGTCAATCCAGATAAAATCAAATGAAAAAAAAAACAACAATGAGGTGTTAAAAAGAAAAGGCCAAATTATCTTTCTCTTAAAAAAAAAGTAAAGGCCAAATTTAACTTTAAATTAATCACGTGAAGGACAAAATAGGAAAAGTTATCTTTTATTAGATTTAAATTGCCTAAACTGTGGCCATCAGATCTAAAAATATTTAATAACTTGATACTTATAAAATCAGTAATTCTTTATTCATATATTATTTATTATTATAATAAAAAACTTGTTTTGTCAATTAAAAGACATCAATACCATAAATTCATTAATAAAAAAATATCAAATATTCTTTTATAAATAATTGAACTATTAAATTTAAAAATTATTAAGCTAATATTTACCTTCTATAATGAAATAAAAAAAATATATTTGCCTTGTAATATCATTATATAAATAATATTTTAAATTTAATGTGTTGTTTTCTTATAAAAGATTTATTGTGTTGTTAATCCTAATATATTCATAATTTAATTTTTATATACTCCTATATTATTAGTTATAATTTATCCATAACTCAATTTTTTTTAAAAGAATTATTTTATCATTTATGAAATTGTGATTGTTTAATTCAAATTTTATTTGTGATCTACGAAAAAAATGATTCAAAACTTAATTTTTTGAATTTATTTATTATAAATTGGAGTTTATATAAAAATAATTATCTATTAGATTCGAAAATGGTGATAGGATTAATTGAACACATCAATAATTACTGCATTATCCCAATATAAATTTAAAATATAATGATTGATAATCGAATTTATAGCGTTCATTTAAATTTTTGAAATTCAATATTTGGACTTTTTAAAATTTTGCTGTAAACTCTATAAAAATAATCAATTGCTTAAAAAGTATAACTTTAAAATTTTTTTGAAAGGATATAACTTTAAAATTTAGTTTCATCTTAGAACTAATTATAAATTATATGCCCCATACTATAAACTTTTTCAATATATATTAAGATCATTTATACAGCTTAAGAAACATAACTTTAAAACTTAGTTTCACATCAGGATTAACTATAAATTATATGATCCATATTATAAATTTTTTAATATGTATTAAGATCATTTATAAAAATAATTATCTTAGAATGTTTTGTATTGTATTTAAAATAATTTCAAATACCGTACTTTTTATATTAAATTCATGTTTTAACCATTTCCATTCACTTGCAATTAATAGAAATATCTCATATTAATCCAGTGTTATGCAATATATATATATATATATATAATCTTAGAAAAGTTCATTGCATTTTAGGGGAAAAAAGATTTTCTAAAAGTTTAAAAATAGAAAATTAAAAAATATACATATGTACAATCTTATGATTTGCTTAACAAATTAGAATTTCCAAACAGCATGCAAAGAGAATTTTTCTACGTATGCAAAATTTTTGGGTTCCGTATTATAGTAAAAGCCTGAAGTTCATCAGCTCCAAGGAACTTCCAACTTCCCAATCACCACACTTACCCCCAACCCAATTCCACCTAAAAAGAGTTCAAGGATGCTCTACGAAAACTTAACAAAGAAAATATTCAAATTTGCGATGCATTGGCTTTTAGCTTCTGATTTTAGTTAATAATATTCAAATTTCTTTAAAAAACAAAAAACAAAAAACGGCAGACTTTATTCAGATTTGCTGAAGACATAATCAACAGAGATTTCAAAAAAACAAAAATCATTAACTAATGCAAAAAAAAAATTATATAGATTCAGAAATCAAAACTATAATAATTTTTCTAAACATATAAAATTGCAGCACCAAACGATACAATCCTCAAGATTTTCTAAATCGAGGTCTGATCATTTTTTTATCTATATAACCGACCCTAAGACGATATCCTGGCAAAAGTTTAGTAGTTGCGAGTCATATATTCTCAAAACGTGAAAAATAGAACAAATCTCAAGAATTTCAAGAGCTAGGAAATGGATTTTCCCTTCAAGTAAACAAATTCATGTCTGCTGATTACTATGATGGAGGACCAAAGCTATAATCGGGGCCAAGCACAACTCAATTACCATGACTCTGGCAATGCGCGTCCAGATTGTTGGCAACCAAATAAAACATAGAGATGGCAAGCATGCAACAAAAGGAAATTAACTAGATCTTTTCTACCCCAAATGGGAGTTAGTCTTTTTCAAAGAGGCTCAACTTCCAAAATTCTCGAAGAAAAAAAAAATTAAGTGTAGAAAATTTCTTTCACATGCTACAACAGCCAAATATTCCTCTGGAAGAACTAATTCAACTTTATGGGCTCTCATAGGGTATCCAATTGCCTAGCTCGAGTTACTAGTCTGTGCAGTGCCTTTTGCAGGCTTAATAAAAGCCTCGAAACCATCTACTTCTTCTTCTTAGATTTGCTCGACAATGACTGGGTGTATGCAGTTCCCTGATCATTAAAAACACAGATAAGCCATGAATTAATGACAGTTCTTTCTAGATTCAAAGCAAAATACTGGATTCAACATGACATCCCCATTGAAGCCACCAGGTTGAGGATTAACACATAATGAGAACGTGTAAAGAAGGAACAGAAGGAGATTGTGCTTCCCAAAAGAAAACGTGCATGTTATGTGTTGAGGTTTCTGAAAAAACCACCACTTTAGATGTTGGAAAAGCAATTTTCATTATATTGTTTAGCTGTTTTGAAATTTTTATAATTAGAATGGGTGAAATTCACATAGCAGTTTTCTCCGTCTTTTGGAAACACGCAATGGTGTTGGACACCTGTCACGCTAGGTCAAAATAAACTGACAAACCTGAAGCCACTCATCCATTGAGGCATCCCTAGTCCCAGTTCCAACTTCCACCTTTGGAGCCCTCTTTGTTTTCTAACAAAATAGAAGTACCAAGTTAGAAAAATTCCCCATTAAGCAAACATAGGCAACATTATGACTCATGAGCATGAAGAGACCATGATCAAACATCCTAGTGAGCTGCATGCCTAGCCTTCATCATCAACAAAATTATAAAAGGCCACAGACAAAACAAAAGGATTCTTTGAATGATACACCTATAAGTATCTTTTACTAAGTTTTCATTTATCCTTCCCATTGTATATTGCCCCTTTTCATCAAATGTAGCCTAAATCATTGACAGACAATCACAGGAGATAGAAATGCAAAATAGCATCAGAGCAGGAAAGTACCTTAGAAAGGTTTTGTACTTGACCATGAATCCACAAACCAAAGAGTACAAGAAGGGCAATTCCAAGGGTAACCAGAAAAACTGACTCAATGCTGAGGAAGCCACCAGACTCAACAACTTCAATAGTACCATTGTAGAAGGTGCTTTGATATCCTTGCTGGTCTATCTCATAAATAATGGATCCTACAAGATCAAAGTTGCCAGGCTGCAAAAAGTTGGAACATATTAGGCCAAATATTTAAACGATGTAAAAATATCGATAATAACAAGCCATACAACTCTCAAGGTACTATATACACCTGCAGGTACTTGCTGACAGCAAAAATGTATGGGAAAGTTGCCTGTGTTGAGGGATGAACAGTTGCATTGTTGAAGGCCTGCAGACAAACAATTAACAGCAAAATGTATGAATAACCCTGGAAATGATAGAAAGCAATTTTTAATCATAATCATTCAGGAAGGTACGGATGTGCTATAGAAAACCAATGCCAGCAGAGAAATATCACATTCCATAACATACATGATTCCAAGACAAGATTGTAAATTGCAGCAACTAGCCCATAATGACATTTTGCAAAACAGTGGCGCATGGCATCCCTTAACAGCATTAAAAGCAGTCTTTCCAAAATAATCATCATTAAGAACAAGTCCAAATTATTAGCACAAGATAGACTGGAGTAGGTAAGAATTGCTAAAATAGGACCCAAAATATCAAGCCTATGATGTTGACAACCTCAATTGAGCCATTATAAGCTCTTGAAGACTAATGTCTATTAGTTCAAAAAGCTATATTGAACCCCGCAGCTTTATTTCATGAAGTAAAACCCACAGGAAAATCATTCTGAATTAGCTGCTGAAAGGCAAGCACATCCAAATTGATTTGCTCCCATCTCCACAAAATATGGAACTACCCATATATCTGGCTGTGTTATTTAAATCCATTTAACCTTCAACGCTAGCAGATATAATCAGATTGTAACAATTATATGCCTGCAACTAGACAAAGGTGATATATAAACTACATTTGCATGACACATCATTATCTTTATTCATGGGCCATGGATCTTCTGAATGCAAAACTAAATCCCATACTAATGATGTCAGTAAAATAAATCTTTTTTTTAAATAAATAGGAACTTCCTCAGAGTTATTCTAAAAGAATTCTTTCAATGGATATTCCATTATCATTTACTTCAACAACCGTCATGGCGAAGAACATCATAGATATTTATCTGGCTCCATATGACAACTAGCAATTAATGATCAACCAAAATAAAGTATGGAGAAAGCATAAATACTTGCAAATTTAAAAGCATTCTGAAACAGAGCAAGAAAAATTACGCTTGGAAAGGAAATAAAAATATAGCAATGATAAAATTTAGGATCAGGTTATATATAGGGATAACCACTCTGCCATTTTTACAAATTCCTTAGTTGCCTCCACATCCTCATTGCGGGAAGTAGATTCAACTCACTAATCAACAGTTCAATACCCCACATCATCATTAGTTATTGAACTGGATCTGGTCTTTAAACTTTGCTCTTCGCTAGATTGCCAAGACCACGTTTCAGTTTCAAATCGGAAACGAATCGAAACCGAACCAGTCAAAATTAGCATTAAACTTTGGTCAACAGTTCTTGGTTCCAAATCATAACAGAAACTGTAGAAAACAGGTTCTTAAAGAAACTTCCCATTTTTTTTGTTTAATTATAATTTGTTAAAATAACTTCAAGAATTTTTATTAAATTGGTTGACTTTTTTCAATAGTAATATTTATTATTATTATTATTATTATTATTATTATTATTATTATTTATGCAATCTACAATCTAAAAAGGAATTTTAAAAAGGTTGGAATGAATTATCTAATTTCGGTTCGAAAAACCGAAACCAGCCTAAAAGCAGTTCGGTTTCAGTTCTATCTTAGAAACCGCCTAAAACCGCCTAGGTCTAGAGGCCTCAGTTATAGTCTAGGATTTTTCTACAGAAATCAGAGATTGCTTCAGTATTCACCCTCTCATAAAAAACTACCAAGACACAGCTAGTTTTCTGAAGCTTTCCATGTGCATATGTGCATGTCAACATATATATAAGAGAACGGGAGAAGTCCCAATCACAATTTCCAATGTGATGGGTGGAGCCAGTGGGCCCTAAAAAAGGAACACAGCCTACAAACAACCTAAACATACGACAAATCAAATTTGAAACTGATATTGGCATCCAGATAGTTGAACTATGTTTGCAAATGTCAATAACTCAGATATAAATTGAGCAGTGAGGGAATAGGAGAGGTGATTACTTCACCGTTCAACCCACTTACATAACCAGCAATTACCTGAGCAGTGAGGGAGGGGAGAGGCGATTGCTTCATCATTCACCCCATATAGAAAACTAACTAGACAGTTAATAATCTAAGGCTTCCTATGTGTGAATGTGCATGTAAATGTTAATATAAGAGAAAGGGAGACATGACATGCGCCAATCACCATCCCCAATGTGATGGGTGGGGCCAGTGGGCCCTGGAAAAGGCAAACAACCTAACCATACAACAAATCAAGTTTGAAACTGATGTTGATATCCAGACAGTTGAACTATGTTTGCAAACGTCCATAACCTGCAATTACCTGAGCAGTGAGATTCTGAACCAGCAGACGATGATCAAAAGGAAGGTGAACACTGGCCTTAATTGCAATGATATTTATGCTCGACTCCCCTGCATCCATCCAATGGAGAAAGTGAGCAGATGTCCAATAAAATACCAACAGATAAACATAGAATGAAATTACAAACCATCAGAATCATTAAATGGTTGTTCAATCGGAACAAGAACTAGAATCAACAGAATAATGGTAGGAAAAAAAAACCACAACCTAATATTTATATTCTCATTGCTAAAGGCCATCCAGTAGATAGATTAACATACCATCATTCTTAATTCCAACAAGCAGTTCATCCTCTTCCCCAGCTGGCACCACTGCAACAGATGAAAGATGTCAAAATTAAACAGAAGTACCCATTTTCCAGAATTTGTGTCATCAAAAAAGAGAAGATATCAACAAGCAATTTGATAGAATTCCGACCACGGGCACTATTTTTGGGGAAAACACAAACAGTCTCTACTCCAGCAGCCGGGCTAAAAGTCCCATCACCAAAATCCTGAGCATCCTCGCCAACAATCCCAAGATCACTGACTTCTTCAGCAGCGTCTGTTACTTCCACATCAGCATCTGACTGACACCTAGCGACTGCAACATTAAAGAACCACCAATTCAGATGAAGTTGCATAGAAATCTCAAAATTTCATGAAAAAATATTTGAAGTATCCATTATAAAAGGCCAGAGGACTAGAACCCAAAGCAACGCAACCCCAACTCTGCCCGATGCAAATTGAACATTAAAAGCATATATTCCACCACAATATAGAGCGTGCATTACTCAAAACTTGTTTAATCAGAAAAATACTAATTCATTCCATTAAAGTAATTATTTCCTTCACAAAAATTAAGAAATAAAAAATAAAACTCAAGCGTCGCTTCAAAAGACAAAAATAAGAACTGCTTACAGAACCCCTAATACTTTTCTGCCCCTTTCCAAATAAAGGGTAAAATTCGCTTTCATGAAGAAACCAAAAAGCATCGTCAGGAAAAGCTAATCAGAACCTAGAAAACCGATAACGCTTGTTCGAACACTTCAATTCTCGGCAAGGAACAACCAACTCAAAGATGAACAGTTCAAAGCCGAAACTTCATATATCTTAAATAAAACCAGATCTCATTTCAATAGATCGATTCGATCAAAAAAGTAAAACACATATCCATATATCAATCTAAAAAAGGTGCGTTTGCAGATCTAGATCTAAAAGTGAGAAGGAAAAACCTTGAAGGAGAGGGGAAGCGAGGAGGAACAGAGCGAAGAAAAAAACACTAAGATTCTTCATTATCGCCATGTGTAGGGCAAAAAGCTTGGTAGGTGGTTGTGATGGTAAAGATCAAAACAACTGCTAAGTACAGAAACCAAACTTTGGTTCGCGAGTCAAAAGTGAGATAATTAGAATTTATATGGATCTAATCATTTTGTGTGCTTGGAAATGGAGGAACGCAGATTTGCGTTTGCCTGGTACGGCACAAATAGTTGAAGAAAACTACAAAAAAAGGTCGGAAACAAGGTTAAACGCTGTCGTTCACTATTTCCCTTCTATAGTCACTAGTCATAAAAGAGCTTTTTTGAAGGAAAATAAAAGAGAGTTTTTTTCTTTTTTTTTAGAATAAGAAAGCTTTTGATATATCGGTAAATTACAATTTCACTAACTGTTTCTTATCTTATATTTAAATTTTAAATTAGTTTACCCTAACTATAGGCCTAATATGCAATTTCACCATCAATTTTGCAAATTATTGCAATATCACCATAAAATCACATTTGTTATACATGCACCTTAATTATGAGTTTTAGTGATGATTGTACCCTAATTAATAAATAGAATTAATTTTCTGATTTAAAATTATAAATAGTGGACCCTAATAACCCAAATCAAGCAGCTCTAAAATGCCTATAATTAAGAAGAAGCAAGACTAGTATGAATTTTAAAAGATCTGGAATTTTCATGTATTAGTTAATTGTTTTTAATATAATATAATTATTAATGGAAGAATATTTTATTCATATCATCATCACTATATAAAATTGCATGGTATTGATGTATAAAATGATATATATATATATATATATAATATGCTAAAAGATATTCAGTTTATATTTCCATACTCTCTTTCCTTTTTTATTTAAAAATGTTAAATTAATTAAAAATATCTTAAGAAGCATAACTAAGCTAAAAACATACTAATTACATTAATAAATAGGAGGTATTAAGTTAAATTAACCATTTAAGTTATTTGGGTCCCACTATTTATAATTTTAATTAAAAAATTAATTTCATTTATTAATTAGGGTGCAATTATCACTAAAGCTCATAATTAGGGTGCATGTAGAACAAAGGTGATTTTATGGTGATATTGTAACAATTTGCAAAGTTGATGGTGAAATTATTTTATGCCACTGTAAAATTATACTCTCTGTGATCTCCTATTTTAAAGAGATCATAAAAAGATTTAGGATTAAGAAAGTACTTAAACATAAATTTTTATCCTTTTTTTTCTATAATTCCCTTAATCAACTTAAAATATATAATTAATGGCAAAAAAGTCAATTTATTATTAAAGCATTTTAAAGATGCATTTATTAATTAAAATCTTTGAGGATTCCTAAACTTCCAAATTCAATACATTTACATCATTGTCAAAATAGGGCATTAGTAAGCAAAGAGTTGTCCTCAGACATAATGACTTCATCTTCTTCACGCGATAAGTCTAGAAAAAAGGGCATTAAATTTGTTTGCTACGACAAAAATTTGTGTCAATATTAATATGGTACGGTGTCGATTTAAAAATAAATTTTTAAAAATAGAATACAACAATACAAATATATGATTGTATTGTAAAATCTTTCTAAAAAAATGATCATATTCATGTCCACGTATGTAAAGTTAAGCACAATTTTAGATGATATGTATACACAGAATTTATGAAAGAATTTCAATTCAATTTATTCAATAAATTATAAATTTATAACCAGATTGATGAGGTGTAATATGGATGCAAACACGTTTCTTTATAAATAAGGTGAAATAATTAAAAAATGTATCAAGCTATTGGCCATAATACCTTAGCCGTGTTTAAATTTGTAAAATTGAACACATTTTTATTAAATTGCTTATAAACCTAGCAATTTTTCACGTTTTGTAAATATAAGTTCATCGATTGTCCCATCCATATTATATTTGTCACTATTCTTGTTAATTGAACCAAAATCAAGGCAATTTTTCATGATTTGAAAATATAAACTTAATAATTGTCTCATCCACATATGTTTGCTACTATTCTTACTAATTGAACGAAATCAATGCAGCAACAAAAGTTATTGAATGGGGCAGTTCTAGACTTTCTTTTAGTACCTTTTTTTTTTTAATAGTAGCCCGTCACTACTTGGATTGTGCAAGTCCAGTCAGTACGATTCTTTAAAAGAACCAGAATCAAATAAAAAATTCAGTTCTTTAATTTTAGGAATCAGATAAAGAACCATAATCAAACTGAACTAAATTTTCAATACAACTCTCCAATTTTTCGGCTTTGCTTCCAGATTCTAAATCATTTGGTTGAAGTTCTAATTCTTAATGATAAACTCTAAAGAATTGAGAATAGAAATAACAGAGAAAGAAGAAGAGAAGAAGAGAGAAGAAGAATCGAGACAGAATTGAGAGTCTTACTGAGGATCAATCATGACATAAAACTGATTACAACAAACTCGAAATGATTTGAAAAAAACCAAACTGTCTGGTTTCGACTCTTCTCAGGAACCGAACTAAAACTGGAACCACACAGCCTTAAATATAGAGCCAGCTGCCAGAGGTCAACTGCGACTCCAAAAAAATTACAGAAAATACCCACCAGACTTTCTTTGAAAATTATTAATTCATACAACATAAATTTACCCCAATAATCACTTGTAAACTGTTGCAATGATAAAGAAAGCGTGTTTAGGATAATGATGCTTATTTATGCAGCAGGGAGAGAAGTATTGCACTGTATATTTTTTATTCACGAACAGCAGCGCAATTAGAAAATCCATGCGTCATGACTAACCATTATAAAATATAAATCCTTCAACAACCAACTGCACTAAATAACTCATGATGTGTTCTGAAAAAACTGTAATGAAAAACACAAATACAACTTTAAATTTGTTCCCTAACAGTTTGATGAGATAACCCTCCCAGGTCTTGATGAACGAAATGATTGAAAAATGGGAACATATCATCCTACCAGCTCAATCTCCGTGGATGGTGTATCGTTCCCACTTCTTTGATGGATCATATATCTATCACAATGGAAAGGAAAAGAATTAATTTCAAGAAATATAACCCATGCCTATGCATATTTAATGCGTAGAATGCTAGCCAAGCTATACACACAAGACAGGATGATTCAGTTTCTCGTACTGAATGCTAGATTTCTATTTTTAGAAATAAAAAGCATATTTGACATGACATTGTAGAATATATCATTCAAGTAAAATACATGTCTGTCTACAAAGTGAGGGGAGAGAGAGGGAACAACAAGAGAGCGCACCTCCCATCTTGAAGCTGGGAAGATGTGTTTGTTCTTCTCATACCAGTGCCTCTCAACAACTTTACCAGCATGAGACTGTTAAAAAAGAACAGGAAAAGTTGGATATTTGCATAACATAATAGGACAATCCCTCGATTAAATGCTGACAGTTGGAAAAATTTTAGAATGAATGAACAATACCTCATCTTTCTCTATTGTTGCATCAGCTATAGTCCGCACATCCTCATGCACATCAAAGTGAAAAAGCTGAGAGCAAGGAAAAGAAAAGGAAAAATCATTCATATTTCAAGGAAAAAAAAAGAAGGAAAATTAACATCATAATTCATCCAGAAACCATATCAGATTTCAGTGAAGTCATTTCCAATCATATGCAATTAAATACAGTTTTGTATATGCATTAGAGACAAGATCCAGAAATCAAAGTAACCTATCCACTAAGCAATAAAGTATCTCAATCAATCAAAACTTGCATACCAAAGCTTCATTTCCCTCTTTCTTTGTCATTCACTGAAAAATTCAACCTATTCGCAACTACCCTCCTTTGTTAATGAGAAACTACTGATTTTTCCCTTCTCATTTAAGGTGTTAGGTTTTCAATTGTCCTGTTACCGTGAGCACCACAAAAAAAATAAAAAAAATTATACAGGAAACAAGACCACCATCGATAATTTAGATAGTCCAGAAAATCATACAAGGTTAAAATTTTTTAAAATTTTTCACGTATCGTTATGAATATGATCAATACATAAGGTGAACATAATTAATTGCAACCAATACAGTAAAAAATGCACTGAGAGAAAGAGACAGGAGAGATGTTAAAGGAATAAAAAATTACCGGTCCACTTTTTCCCCTAGCCTTGTTAACAATAAGCTCATAGAAACTGTGCTGCTGAAATTCCACAATCATTAATTATTAATGAACTATTAGTCAGTATGTGGCCAGAACACAAGACAGCTAGTCAAACTGTAATTGAAAACTTAGATGTCAAAGCCAACTCACATGGGGAATGATGAGATCTTCCTTCACATAAAGTAAATTCTCCACAGAAGTTGTTCTAATTTCTCTAAACTCTGGAGCAAGTTGCTGTTGAACAGCCCGAAGAAACTCCCCAATGGAATCACCTTTCCGCACCTAAATTACACAGGCCACAAAAAAGACCAAAACACCCAAATTAATGGGATGGACAAGGAGAAAATTGAAATTTGAAAACAGATGAATAAAATATAGTTAGATCAATCTAACTAACCTGGATTACTCTCCTGTGGCCTGCTCCATCCCAATAGCTGTAAGTAATTTCAAGAGGCTCATCTGAAACATTTGAAGGGCTTGATTCAGAACTAAATGTTTTTCCATGCATGCGTATATAAATATGCAAAGCCAAAAACAAATAATTACTTCGTATCTGTTCCTGTTCATGAAGCCACTGTTTCCGCAACCTTTCACGCTCAGCTTGCTCCTCTGCCTCTCGCTCACTGAAACAGCATCCTCACCACCCCTAAGATCATATGTTAGTTCCAAGTCCATGCACATCCACATGCACCAACTAGAGATAGATAGATAGAGAAAGAGAGACGCCCCACCTGTCAGGCAAGAAGCTCGTTTCCACTGTGGGGTCTTTGCCAAACTTTCCTCGCACCAACCCCTTTGATTCAAAACTTTCTGCACAGGAGAATTCAATTCAGTTTCTCACGCTAAAAAGGAGCCAGTTACAAAAAGAACCAAACAAAGCTCATGCAACTTAAAAAATTTTGCCACTGAATTATGCAACAGCAGGACTAACAAAAACTCCCACAAACAGATAGAAGAATAACTTTTCTAAATTACATTCTTGCAACAGTCCATTAAACCATAGAGCACTTTGAAAGCCAGAAGTACATGTTGCCAACAAACCTATATCAGCCAAAAGATAATCCACAGGCAACCCTTTATACACAAGATAAAGGGCATAAACTCCCACAAAAGCCAATTAAAAATTCTAATTTCTAAGGAGAATGTTGGAGAGTCAATGACATGACTGCACCGAAAAATAATTGAGAAAAATGAGCTTAAAAATAAAATTTTTAACATACATCAATCAGTACATGTGTAGAACCAGAACCTTTGATCTAAATTGATAATGACCCATGCCAAAGGCAGACACCTAAAGTTAACATTACAAACTCGATATAAACATCATCCATCACATTTCCATAACTTAGTGGAAACCATTATAATAGTTAACTTCAATATGCCCAGTGCATCAAAATGCAACAGCTTGCTACTAACTATAAAATAGAGATGCAGCACAACATGACACATTGGCTTGTTATTAAGCATATGCTTTGAGTATTAATCAAGCAGAGGAGTACTGTCCAAAGAAAAATAAATATATATATAGAGAATCCAAACAAAAAGCACAAGCAAATAAGAGAAGACAATAACAACCCAGCAAATCAAATGAAGTTCAATATATCCAAGAGGATTTCAATTTGTATTAGAAAATGTCTTACTTTCTTTGCTGTCCTCTTCTCCACTTTCATTCTCCATATCATCAGCAAAGGATAACCGAGAATTCCCCTTTATCTTTCTCTTTTTTCGCTTTTCTAACTGGAGCTCCTCCTCCCTGCAATACAGAACAAATCACAACACATAAATGAAGTAGAGATGATTATGCTGAAAAAGGGAAATGAAGGGACGGAATTAAAACTAAACTCACTCTTGTCGAAGCTTCTGAAGCTTCTCCTTTTCTTCTTCTTCAATTTTGTTCTGAATATTGACCCTCTAGCATACATAACAGATTTGGATAAGAACCTCATAATTACTATGAAACGAACAGAAATCAGAATAGGAGTTAAAAATAACGAAAACCGCTTACCTTCTCAACATATTGCTCTCTTGTTACCAAACCCACAGTTTCCTTCTTAAACGCAGTCTCGAGAATCTGTTATACCATGTGAAAAAACAAAGAGCAAAAGGGCAATCAAAGAACAAACTCCAATATGAACAATAGTTTATTATGCACTTCCCAATTGCTCACCAAAAAAAATAATAAAAAAAGGTTTCTCGCTTTTAATGTTTAAACCAATAAATTAATTTGTTTCTTGAGAAAATGAGCTAACGATCACATTCTAATATCTAGAACCCTAAAACACAAGCAGAAGCAACAACAATAGCAAACGAAAGTTTTGGTAATCCCTATAATTAATTTAACAAAGTTTTGAATTCGGACCTCGGAAGTACTTGACCCGAATTGAAGGAGGCCAGGCTGGCCCTTGGCGGAGGCGGACTTGGTCTTGAGCTCTTGGATTTTTCGACGTTCCGCTTCTCGTTGCTTCTCTAGCCGCCGTATCCTCACGGCATCTTGGGCCGTGCCCACGTACCCGTCTCCCATGCCCGACATCTTTGCTTATTTCGACTTTTCTCAGCCTCCAAACGGGCTCAGTCCTTTTGTCTCTCTCGACAAATAGGTTGAGGAAGCAAGTAAATGTTTCAACCGCCAGATGACTGCGACGGTTGGGTTCTTATGGGAAGGATTAGTTTTGAAACGGTGCCGGAGGCTTAATTAAAAGAAAAATAGTTGAAAATATAAATCCACCTCTCAATTTTTGAGAGTTTTAATGTTCGTGACACACTTAATTATTACATTTATAAAATTACACTTATAAATACTTTAACTAATAAAATTATTTTATTAATACTTAAATTTATAAAATTAAATTTTTGTTAAATAGTTAAAAATGGAATTATTTTTGTTAGTGTAGAATTGTGGAGAAAGAGGTGATTTTTATTTAATGATTTCTGGTTTTTCCTTTTTATAATCATAAGGTTTAATTCTTTTCGGTCATAGAGCTTAATGGTTATTGGCTCTTTCAGCAAGGCTCGCTTCTCATACATCAAATTTATATTTTCACCTTTAGCATATCTAACATTAATGTGGATTGTGGCTAATATATCATATGGTATAGAATCTAAGAAGAGTGATGTAACTGAATATCTATATATAGACACTAATGCATTTTAAAAGTCCATCTTCAATGCACTTACTTTCATATCCTCTTGCATCATATTTTTTTTTCTTTTATCGTCTAGGTTCACAATTTAACATATTATTATATAACAACAAAGGTCTAATGCACTAAATCACCCTCAACTTCGAGTGAGGTTGCAATTTCACCTTATATTGACTTTTGTGTCAATTTTATTCTAATTATGACATTTTGTTGCAATAACACTCAAAGTCAAAATTAAGTTTTAACTTTATAATATTAAATTAAGTTAAATCAAATTGATGAAAATAAAATTAAATTTTATACCGACTTTTGATTTCAAAAAAAAAATTGATAGGTCTATTTCAGAGTAAGCAGTTTGAGTTTAAAATTGTAAAAATAAAAAAAATATATGAAATTTAAACAAGAACAACGCAAGAAAAGCTCGAAATAAAAAATACATCTTCCATTTTATAATTTTTAACGTACTTACTCATTTCGTTAGTCCAAAAAAGTATTTTTTTTATTTATTAAAAATCAAGTAGGCAGTAATGACATGATAGATTACACAATAATAAATAAAAATAATATTTGTCATGTCAAAAGAATAAAAATAACATTTAAAATATATTATTTTATCCTCGTTTATGTTTTTTTTTTCTAACAAATATATTAGCCAAACTATTAAATTATATTTAATTAAATCTTAATATAATAAAATTAGAAAATTGCAAAAAATTTTAAACGTAAAAAATATAATAAAGTAAAATAAAATAAATTAGTGTATTTTTACAAATTTTGAATTTCATAATTTCTTTTAATTTTTACATTTTTAAACTCGAATTGCTTATTCTAAAATACAACCATCAATTTTTTTTATCAAAAGTTTGTATAAGATTTAATTTAATTTAACTTAATTTAACATTACAAAGTCAATACAGGGTGAAATTGATAAAAAAAGTCAATAAGGGGTGAAATTGCAACAAAAAGTTATAATTAAGATAAAATTGACACAAAAGTCAATAAGGGGTGAAATTGCAACCACACTCAAGTTTGAGGGTGATTAGTGCATTAGGCCTAACAACAAATGCACATTGTCTACGAGATCTTCTAAAAATAGGTGGGATTGACGATTTCTATTTTACTTTTTTACTCATAAGCTTTATATAGAAAATAGACATCACCACTTGAGAGCAATTTTTAAAATATCTTTCCATTTTCCAATATAGTAATTATTACCTTTATTCTGAAATATTTGACATATTTAATAAAATAGTTTATTAAAATACTTGTGGCAGGTTTCAAGAAGTAATAAATCTATTTTTTCTATATTTATCATTTGTATATGATCAATAATTATTACTTCAATTTAATTATTTTTTAGAAAATTAGTATTAAGTTAAGGGTAATGTAGTCAATTTAGTTAATAATTTATTATAATCTAAACAAGTTTAATAATTTTCTTAAGGGATAGTGAAATTTCAGTAGTAAAAAGTATTATGAAACTGAAGTAGTAAATAAGAGCAACTCATATTAGTATTGGAAATACTCTTATGAAAATTGAAGTCGCTTATCACACTAATTAACATCTTGTTGGTTAAAATTTTTTGTTTTTGATATTGACCAGAGAAAGAGATAAACGAGATGGGACTCTTGGAAAATAATTAAGGAAAAATTATAATTTTGTCCTTATAGAATGCTTAAATTAATTATTTTGTTTCCACTTTTTTTTAAATACACTATTTTATCTCCACAGTTTATCCACGTTAAATTAAAATATAATTCCGTCTAAGTTTTGACATTTTATTCTATTAGTCAATGAGAAAATCACGGCAGATGAGAGAAAAATATTTTTATTATCCAAAATACCCTTGATTCATTTAGAATGTCCAAAATATATTTGGTTCATCTTCCATTACACAAAGTTTCTCTCCCTTTCCCTTTCTCTCGCATGCAAACACAAAGTAGAAAAATAAAGGATTCAAACAAATAAAAACACTCAATCTTATCAAGCAATTGAAAAGCTCTCAATGCTAATTGAAGTAAAATAAAGCAATTGAAGTAAATTAATCAAACTTTCTTTTTTTACTTAATCGACTAATCTTTTAACCGAACATAATCAAAATTGATTTGACGAATTAGTTTTGATTATGAATGGGTGCCAAAATGAAAAAATTGAAACCTAACAGATTTTAACCGTAACAAAAATGAACCAAAATATCTTAATTTGAAAGAAGAAATGTTAATTTTTTATGGAAATTTCTATTTATTCTCACTTCTACACAAGCAGAAAATACTAATGATATTTTAGAAGTTTTATTTTGTATTATTTCAATTTTCTTTATGTCACTAACCTTAGGGATTAGGATTCTCGCATAAAATTTGCATCAAAGCTGAAATTAATCTTAAGCTAATACTATAAATAAGAATCAAGCCTTTATTTTGAGCGGTGGTGGCCAAGAGGGTGAGACAGTGAGGATTTGATTTTGGGAGTCAAAGGAGAAAGCAATGTGGTTGGAATGTTTTTAGTTCTTATCATCTATTAAATCAAAATCTAAACAATAGTAGTTTTAATTCCAACCACATTGATAATTCGGTTAGATTAATCGTAGTTTTAATCTAACCGAATTAATCAATCGTAGTTTTAAATTAAATAATAGTTTGTTTTTTATTCAAATAATAACTTTAGTTCGAGTTTTCTTCCGATACTAAAAAATAAATATTATCTTTTTAATTTAATTATAATTTAAGCTGTATAGGGCGGACTTTAACCGCTTGTAAAAATTAAAAATACACAACTATAGGTGTAATACCCAAAATTTTTATTTCGAAATATTTTCATTTAAATTTAAATTATAAATTATTAGCCAATAATATTACGCCACGTAATATTATCGGGATCGAAAATTATTTTGATTTGCCCAAAAAATTTATCGAGTAACTGTTAATTGAATAAAAATCGGACCAATATTTTTTTTATTGGACCGAATTAATTTAAATTAGACCCGAACCAAATATTTTTGAAAAATACTGTGCGTTACTATTTTTTTCTTCCTAACAATCTACTTGGACGGTTTTTTTTATTTAATAATTTAAACTTTATTATTTTGTTTTTTTTCTTTTTCTTTTTCTTTCTTTCTTTTCTTTCTTTTCTTCTCTTTCTTTTTATTTCTCTTGTTCTTCCTCCTTCGATCGGTACGGTACCAGTCCCTCTCCCTCTCTTTCTCTCTCACTCCAGCCACTGCAACTCCAGCCGCTCCTCCTCTCCTTGCGCCGACCACCACTCCACGGCCACAGTAGCTCCAGCCTTCTCTCTTCCTTCTCCTCTCTCCCGGCCGCTCTCTCTCTCTCATTGTCTCTCCCTCTCTGCGACTTCAGCCACTGCAGCAAGAGCTGCAGCGCCGCCGGACCACCACAGAACGCCATCTCCTCTCTCCTCGTCGCGCCGCCGGTTCCAGCAAGTCACCTTCTGCTCCTCACGACTTTAGCAGATTGGCGACTCCTTGTTGCGTCGCGCCGCCACGAGCTCCAGCCACAGCTCCTTCACACGACAGCAGCGAGCTCAACAGGCCAGCCAGCCACCGTCTTCTTCGTTGCAGTAGTTCCCAGCTCACCGCTCAGACCACCATCTCCTCCTCCTCCGATTCAAGGATTTTTTTTAGGAATTTGATAATTATTGGGCATTGATTTTATTTTTTTTAGAATTTATTTGGTTAAATTTTTGATTAATTAGTTTGTTAATTTTAGAATAATTGGTTGAATGATTTTATTGTTTGAGTAGTTAATTATTTTGGTTGGTAGATTAATTGTGGATTATATTGATTGGGTGAAATTTTAATATTTATGGTTAATTGTTAGAATTTTGATTATTTGATATTGGTTAGGTAATTGATTAGTAATTTTTAGTATTTTTGTTTGAATTTTATTTTGAATGGGTAATTAGTTAAATAGAGTAACTGTGAAAATTGATTTATTTAGTTGGTCTTGTGATATATTGATAGAATTATGATAATTAATTAATTATTTAGTTATAGGTTAAGGTTGATTAATTTTAATTGGAATTATGAAGGTTAAATTGATTTTAGGATATTAATTATTGAATTTGGTATTTTGATTGATTGGTTTTATTAATTAGGTGATTGGTGAATTATTTATTGATTTTATATTATTGGTAGATTTAATTATTTTTAGGGAAGATATTAATAGTTAATTAGTTAAATTGAGTAGATATGGTAATTAATTATTTATAGGTGGTTGATTTATTATTTTGGTTGATTTTATTATATCTAGAAGATATATTATTAGAATTTTGGTGAATTATTAATTATCGGGTAATTTTGATTAATTAATTAATTATGAAATTGATGATTAATTGGAGAAATTGGAGATTAATTGGAGAAATTGAATAAGATAAATTAATTGATGATTTGGGTAATTAAAGAGTAATTGTAGGATTTTAATTGATTTTGAAGGTTAGCAAATTAATTAGTTAGCGTTAAGATTTTAAAATTTTGAAAATTCCTTTATTAAGGATTAATGGATATATTTGAAGGATTTTTAATAAATGGGAGAGTATAATTAATTAATTGGTTGATTAAATGAATTATTACAAAGGTTAATGGTTTTTAGCACAAAGATTAAATGGTTATTAAAGGTTTTTATATAATTAAATTATTCGGATGATAATTAGAATATTTGGTAAAAATTGCTAACGAATTATATTTGAAGATTTTAATTAGATAGAATTATTATTATTGTTGATGTTAAATTATAATTTGGAGTATAAATATATTTTATGGCAGAATAAATAGAATTGATATCTAGACTAGATATAAAAATAAGTGAATAAATTAATTGCTAGTAAATAGTAAGATTAGTGAATTAATAGAAATTTAGTCAGAAAAATAAAATAAACAGATAGGTTTATTAAAATAATATTCTTAATTAAGGGAGTCAGTATCTGATTACATTTTCCTTATTATACGTGTTTTTTAGATCGACCGAGTTCCTCTACTGCTCCTCCAAATCAGAACCCAGGACAGACTTGAACTTATTCTGCGGTCACTATGGGTAATAATAAATGGTGCACACCATCCTGCATATATGCATTTCATATGCATTCCATATATTCTTTATATTATTTAAATAATCACGAATCATATATTATTTCTAATGCTATATTGATAACCTTCATTTTTCAAATATAGTATTCAAGTTCTATAATCTCAGTATTTGATATATATAATATTTTGATTCTATAAATTTATACAATTTTCGCCCTTGATTATATTCATATGTTGCATTTATTGTATTGAGCATATTTGTGAATAACTGTGATGTGAAATAATGTGCTTTTGTATCTAGGTGGAAATTGGAAATTAGGACGACGTGTGTCACAATGGGTCAGTGGGCCAAGTATGGGGGATCGGCTCCCTATTATATATATTATTATTATGGACTTGGCCTGGGGCTAATAGGTGGATTTGTGACTTCACTGACTAATTTCCATATGTTGTGAATATTTGAATGTGATTTGTTTGAAGATGCTGATGAATAATACGTGCTTGTGAAGTATGCCCATTTCATATATTGTGAAAGCATACTGCTTGAATGTGTGGGTTTGCATTATTTATTATTATTCACTGAGTTTAGTGAAATTCACCCCTCTTCCATAAACATTTTTCAGGAAATAAAGGTACCGTTGGTTTATAAGACTCTGCTTCCTTCTCCGCTTCCTTCTCCGCAGAGATTCGAACATGTTAGTATGAATTATCTGTTAATATTTGTGGCTTTCCGCACATTTTATTTCACTCTGCAGTTAGGATGTTTAAATAATATTTGGCTATGTAAAAGAAATTATCATGTGATTATTAATAAATTGTGGAGTGTTTCTTTTTGAATATTTGGATACTATATAGGAATAGTTTGATCATATTATGACAAATAAATATCTACATAAGAATATATTTTTATTAAAAGAATATGGGTCCGAGCTGCGAACAGTATTTAATATTAAGGCTGGGTCAGAACTGTTAACTCTGATTATTGTATGAATAATGTCATAATATGAGCTTACTATTCCGTTAGTCAAATGATAATAGGAATGAATTTTGATAGTTCAGGCTTACTACGGGCCTCGGGGGCCTTAAGCTTATCTAGGTCCTAGTGCCGGTCCGGCCCACGGTTTTGGGTCGTGACAATAATATAGTAAATTTATAAAACCTGCAATATAACTTTAATTGATCCAACATGAAAAATGTATAAATTTCATAGGTGATTACTAAGTAATAAAGGTTAATTTAAAATGTTAAAATTAATATATATTTGTAAACTCAAAACCATCAATCAAATTAAAGAGCGATACAATATACTTCATTTATTATAATTAATTAATTTTTTAATAAATTAATCGGTTCAATCCCAACTATAGTTTCGATAAATATCTATATAATAATTCACATTATAAGTATAATGAAAAATTAGAGGTTAAATTGACTCAAAATGTCAAATATAATTTTTTTAATCATTTTAAATAAGTTCAGGGGTTAAACTAGCTTAAAAAGTGAAATCGGATCTTTTAATTATTTTATACAAGTTTAATAGCTAAATTGGCTCAAAAGATCAAATGTGACCTTTTTGACCCTACTAAACAAGTTCAGAGACCAAATTGAGATTTATTTCATATGTTATATATACATGCATGTAAAATAATTGCCATTAATTAACATCACATTCATGTATAATGATGCACAGTAATCTATCAAATAATAAGAATAATAATTTTGATATAAATAAATATATAAAAATTCTGTATTGATTTCAATAATAAATATAAATAGATGCCAATGTTATTTCAATACATAAAAATGAAAGAAATAATATGGTATTGTTAATCATGATTATATAGAGATTCCATCTCACAATTATATTTTATATTTTAAAGCCAAAATCAAATAATCATAATGCATTTCCTCAATTTGAAAAAAAAACATATGTATTTAATATATATACATAGTAAATAAATTAAAACTAATGTTTTCTATCATCACAAAATAGATTATAAATTAATCACAGTATTATAATCAACAAAGCCATACAAAAAATACATTTTGAGTGTAAACAAATCCAAACACACCAACCTTAATTTTGGTTATTACAAACCATAAGTTATCTTTTTCTTTAAGCGATTTGATCAAAAGAGCGATAGAATAAAAATCAAAACAGCAGAACAAAATCATATTGATAATGTATTATAAAATATAAAAATATAGAGAGAATATGAAAAAATGGAATAGATAGAAATTGAATTCTTGTATTAGAATCTTAGTTGCCCAATCTATAGGATTAAAGTACTATTTATAAGATACATAATACAATCTAAAAGGCATAATCTCACATACCAAAGGATATAACCATTCAACCAAAGAATATAACCATTCATTCGAAAGGACATAACTTACATTCCAAAGGACATAACTTACATTTCAAAGGACTTAACCATTCATTCCTAAGGACATAACTTATGGAGAAATAACTAAATGGATATCTGTAATTATTCATCACAGGTCATGCATTTTTTATATTTTCTTAATTTTTTTAAAATTATTTCATAAATATTTAAATTTTAAATTTTAAAAAAAATGTTCCTTAATTTTTTATTTTATAACTATGCGATTCGTTGGAAAACTGGTAAAAAATATTGGCAGAAACCGTCAGTTTTGAAACCATTAAGAAATCAGAATCGGAACCATAATCACTCGGTTACAAACTGTAACTAAAATTGTTAGTTTTTAGTTCGATTACACTTCCACATTTTTTAAATCAAAACTGGAGGTTCCAGAACTCTGGCTTCTCTTGATAGTTAGTAACTACATAAGGTGTTGCCATCCCATATGAAAAAGTTACCTATAAGCCCTCTGCAAGGCGCTGACAGTGAGACCCAAATGATGAAGATTTACTGGATGGTCCCATTGGTTTGTTCGTCACGGAAGAAACTAGAAACGTTTGAGACTAGTCGAAACCCTATTGTGGTCCCTTCTTGGTTCATTTTAGATTAGCCCTGTACATGGCTTACTCATCTGATTATTGATTTGATTACCAATTTTATCAGTTTTATGGCTTTGTTTAGCGCTTAGGTGATGTCTGGTTGGCTCTTTAGAGCACTTTGACTGTGTGTGGTGTATGAGAGTCGTCACCTTACTTTATTTTTATTTTCGAAAAAGTATAAGGTCAAAACCCTATGTTTGACTCCTTTTGTGTGCCACAATGGATAAAATGCACTGGCTTTGAATCATTGGGTTCGGGAACTAGGTTTTCAGTTTCTTGGCATGCGGATCAATAGTTTGGGTTTAAATTAAAAATCAAAATCATTGTTTTGCATGAATGTCAGTTTTATCGATGCATGGTCATTCTTATAATGCATGTCAATATCTAGAATATAGTGCATTAAAAAGTAAGCAGATATAAAGGTTGTGTATCTTAGAGGAGAGCCCGACTCTATCATCGTTATCAAGGGGTTCTAGGTCGTGCAACACATTCTCCTAAGTCCCAACCAATCAGTTCAGTCGGGGACTCGCTACCTAGGCTAAATCCATAGGTATGCCTTCGTACCTCGTTTGTATGAGGATCAAGGTGCACAAAGTTCTACCATTGATCAGGATGATAGGGTTTTGAAGGTGCCACTCTTAAAGGTTTGCTGACTGATTTCGGGCTTAATTTTGAAAATTGGTTTTGAGGTTTTATCGGACGAATCGGACCTAGTTTGCCGGATGAACTGGGTTTAGAGCATGCATAATGCTAGGCGAACCGGGCATGACAATTTATAAGGTGCTGTACGAACCAGGCTTAACTGACAAAGTCTGAGTTTGAGTAATTATACCATCGTGCTTGTGACTTGGCCTGATCGAAGCTCCACGATGGGTTGTCGACTAAAGAGATCGAGTCTTCCTCCAAATATAAGCTAAGATACGACACAAGGACCCATATTATAGTCTTATAATATTGTCAAATGATGAATTATTAATCTATAATAGTCTGATTTTTCAGGGTTGTAAATAGTGATTACCGGTCTGTGAATAGTACGATAGGTCCAGGACTTGGTATTATTTCTGTCCGAAAAAATTACTACATGTGTCTAATATTCTATTTAATATTTTTGGACATGTTTGCATGATTTAGATGGGTGGAAAATATTTTATGAATATTTTTGGAGAATTGCGGCAACTTATGAATATTATTTTTAGTATGGTATATTAAGGAATAAATGAGGAATTATTTTTGTGGAGTTAAGTTAATTAATTTTTGGAGTTAAATAATATTTGGAAGTGAATTATTTGATGAATATTTAGAGCCATTAGATGAGATTACTAAGGACTTGATCATAGCCCTTGATTTGGCATAACATGAGAAAGCAAAGTTTGACTTTGCCTTTTATGGATAACCACTCATCTGGAGACATTTTCTCTCTCTTCTCTTTCTTCTTCATCCTCTTCCACGCCAACTTTCTTTCTTTCTTCTTATTCTTCCATTTTCTACTCCAAAATCTCACCAAATTTCTTAATTCAAGCCTTGAATTAATAAGTAAGCATCAAAACCCAAGCTTAGGAGTAAGAATTTGAAGCTTAGAGTTATAGAATTTGAACTTCTACCAAGAACAAGTAAGTAATGGTTATTGATTTCCAAGTATTTAATTAAGGAATCCATTACATTTACATGTTAGATTATGCT